>CAUYTI010078407.1:0-48726 GCA_963575145.1 Galago senegalensis
TATCAAGCTTTTGTCTGATTCAAACTATGCAAATATCCTTTCCCATTGTGTAGGTTGTCTATTTGCTTTGGTTGTTGTCTCCTTAGCTGTGCAGAAGCTTTTCAGTTTAATTAAGTCCCATTTGTTTATTTCTGTTGTTGTAATTGCCATGGCCGTCTTCTACATGAAGTCTATCCCCAGGCCAATATCTTCCAGTATTTTTCCTATACTTTCTTTGAAGATTTTTATTGTTTCATGCCTTAAATTTAAGTCCTTTATCCATCTTGAATCAATTTTTGTGAGTGGGGAATGGTGTGAGTCTAGAGAGGGTAGGAGGGTGGGGGGTGGTGTCTTGGAGTATGCCACACTTTGGGGGGGCAAGACACAATTGTAAGAGGGACTTTACCTAACAAATGCAATCAGTGAAACCTGGTTTTTTGTACCCTCAATGAATCAACAACCATAAATTAAAAAAAAAAAAAAAAGAAAAGAAAAGAAATCTAGTACTGGGGATGAAGAAGACATCACTTCACAATGACAAACTTCAAATCAACAGTATGATACAATCCTTTGACATCTGTAGATACCTTTATGAAGATAACACAAGTGCACACACACACTCTTATATAGTCTTAAAATATGTAGTGGGAGAGTAAAAAGATCAATTGGGGAGCAATAAAACAAGGAAGGTATTAGCAAGGATAAAAATTTGAATAAGTAATAAACAAATTTGGCCTTACGGTGCATGTGGGAACTATACCTAAAAACTGAAGAAGCAGCATTGTTTTCTAATAAAGAGAGAACAATGTTCTAGGCTATAATGCAAATGTTGACAAATGTCAAAAATCATACAAAATATATTTTTTGTCCATAATTTTAATTAATCTATAAAACAAAAAATAAAATCATTGTTTAAAAGAGTATAAGCAACCGTAAGCACCTACATGAAGGGGAAAAGTTCCTAGAAAAATGTACCTTACTAAATTTGGCTCCAAAGAAATAAAAAAGTGAATGGTTCTATAGAGGTTTTAAAAAATAGAAGTTGGCAGGCAAAAAAAATGTCCCTTGAAGAAAACTTCAAAATGTCAAACGTGGTGTAATCCTAGCTCACTCCTGTAATCATAGCACAATGAGAGGCCAAGGAGGGTAGATTGCTTGAGCCAAAGAGTTCAAGACCAGCCTGAGCAAAAGTGAGACCCCTCCATCTCTACTAAGTATAGAGTGGGTTTCATTTACCCACCTGTGTGTTGTAGCAGGTGCCTGTATTCCCAGCTACTGGGAAAGCTGAGGCAAGAGGAGTGCTTGAGTCCAAAAGTTTGGTTGGAGTTGATGTGAGCTGTGATGAGTCCATGGCATTCTACCCAGGGTTACAGAGTGAGAGTCTGTCTTGAAAAATGGAAAAAAAGAAAGAAAACTATAAAACCTAATGACTTCCCAGGGAAGCTGTTCCAAATAACAAAAGAATAATGCCAGTGTCAAAGAAACCCTTCCAAAGAATTAGATGAAAGAAAGCTTTCTCCACTCTCATGCTGAATGTCTGGGGTAAATAAAATGCTTCACCAAGTGCTGAGTAGGTACAAAACTGAAAAGCTGATAGTCTCTTGGCCTCTTCAGGTGTGGGACATATATACTAAACCATTTAGTTTAGTAATTATTCAATCAATATTGTAAGATTGGCAAGGTTAAATATAGGGCCCTAGCCCCTTGTACCTGACATTATCTGGGGCATCATAAACAGTTACAGTGAAGTAACATTTAAATTTCAATCCATAGAAGATTTGCCCCCTGAGAAATGGGAGTGTCAAGAGTACGTTCCAGGCATTTCAAATAAGAATACCTTTTTATTCTTTCTAAAAAAAAATTTGCTTAATTAATTAATTTTTTACTGAGTTATAACTGATAAATAGGATTTTGATATATTTAAGTTATGCAACTCTGTGTTTTTATATACGCATATATTGTGAGATGATCACCATAATTAAGCAAATTAACATATTTATCACTTTCTGTAGTTGCCCTTTCTGTGTGTGTGGTGTGTATATGTGGTGAGAACACTTAAGCTCTATCTTCTTAGAGAAATTTAAGTATAAAATATAGTCTTGTTTACTATAATCAGCATACTGTATATGAAATGTCCAGAATTTATTCATTATGCAAAACTAAAAGCTGTTAGCTAGATATACGAAGGACAGATGATGGATATAGTTAGGCCAATTTGGACTGGTCCCTGTCAGGTTGACCTGGGCTATTATGGAAATGAGACTGATTAAGACCCTGTGAGTTGCTCTAAGACCTCCCTAGTGGGCTGTTATGAAAACAGAGTTAAGACCCTGGGTGACTTCCAAGACAGAGGTGATATTCCTTCTTTTTCCACAGTGCCTGCCGTCCCTAGGACTGGGCCCACGTTGCTGTGTAGTCTTTAGTAAATACTTTCTCTTTCTTGCCAAAATCTTACTTATTTTCTTCAATTATTTAAACAACTACCTTGAGCCACCCAGGTGCTCTAGCAAAACTTTGTACTCTTGGACTCACATATCTCTTGATTTCTGCCACCCTCTGCCCTTGACAATCATTATTCTATTGTTTTCTTTTTACTAGTTTGACTATTTTATTTTCATAGTTCTCAGGGTGAAAGTATATTCTATATCAGTGGTTCTCAACCTGTGGGTTGTGACCCACAGGACCTGTATTAAAGGGTTGCAGCATTAGGAAGGTTGAGAGCCACTGTTCCATATACTTAGGAAACCATATTATTCAAATCAGTTTCCCTTAAGTAGAGAGTAATTCCTGTTTTGTTTAGTAATTATAAAATTACTAAATTAGAGAGTAGTTCCTGTTTTGTTTTGTTTTGAGACAGAGTCTTACTCAGTCACCCTGGGATTCAGTGCCCTGGCATCATAGCTTATAGGAACCTCAAACTCTTGGGCTCAAAAAACCTCAATCCTCTTGTCTCAGCCTCCTGAGTAGCTAGGACTACAGGTGGCTGCCACACACCCACATACTTTTTCTGTTTGTAGAGATGGGCTCTCACTTTGCTCAGGCTGGTTTTAAACTACTGAGCTCAGGCAATCCACCCACCTCCGCTTCTCAGAGTGCTAGGATTACAGATGTGAGCCACCACATCTTCCTAAGACAATAATTTCTTAATGTGCATTTTTCTAGTGACATTTTGCTAATGTGATTTGTAAAAGGAAGGAAAGAGCTGAAATTCTTAAATATGTAGTAGCAATTAAACATTAATTATGACACCTTCCCAAATTAATTGCTTCATAATTCATTTTAAGAGATAATGTGCTCAAATGACAAGACTATACAGTTGAGGTTGGTGATATTTTCTACTTTCAGTCAGGTTTAAAAATTCATGATTTTCATAGTATTTGGCCACTACTGTGTTCTCAATTAATTTGGTCATGAATTTTTAAAGACATATTTTCATTTAAAATTCATTTCCTACTTAATGGTTCCTGTTTTCTTCACTATTACTACTAAAGCATTTGTTTGCAGCCCTTAAATTGATGTTTACCATTTTACTGAACTCTGAAAGATAATTTTATAGTGTAAAAATGTTATAGTGTTCTTTTAATTAAACTTTGCAAATGGTTGCTATAACTCAGTCTGTAGACTTGAATACAACAAATAAGCAAAAAATAACCAAAAGATAAACGACGAAGAAATGTTTACAGTGAGGTCAAGGAAATAAATGTTTAAGGGGACTTTGGAGGCAACCTGAGCTGTATTCTAATTTCAGTCCCACCTTTTATCTGCCTGTGTGACGTGTGGGAGCTGACTAACTTTATGGAAAATATGAGATAACACCCACCTCAATACATTGTTGTAGGGATTAGATGATTAGCAAAATGCCTAGCACAAAGTAAAGTCACAATAATAGGCCATATAATGAAACCATTAAAGTACATTTCAATTACCTTGCCTCTCTCTTCTGTTCTGGCCTCCAACTTCATGAATTAAATGATCACCTTAATATGGGAGTCACACTCATCACCTTCCCCTACCCTGCAGTCTGTTTTCATATAAATCAGCCTATCCAACTCAACAACACACTGTGAAATCGCCCTTGTATTAAACCCCCCCTTTTGGTGTCTCTCATTTTTTTCCAAGCCATCTTTGTATCTTTCTCACCTCCTTGGCAAAATTGGCTTTCCAGGATTGTTTTTCTTTTCTTGTATAATGACCAGTGGAACTCTTCATTCCAAAGTTCCTCATGCACACAAGAATGGGCAGCACCCTCTTGCTATCCACGGCAATAATTAGCTCACTGCTTTCCACCAGCCTTGACGGCATCCCCCTGTATGAACTTGACACTATTTGCTCATCTGGCCCTCTTCCTTAGTTTTGTATCTTGTGATTCTGGGAACTTCCCTATATTTCATTACATTTCTATCTTAATGTTTCCATTCACTGTCATTTTGCCCTGTCATTTCAGAGCTGTGTGACTGTCACCAATTATTGCTTATGTACTTGTGTGTGCATTGCACATAACCAAATCTCCTTGTACTTTTCTTTGTGGGGGCAGAGGTGTTACTTCTGAACATTATTAGAAAAATGTTTAGAACTACACAACGTTGGAGGGTGGCTGGCTATTCATTAGCCATTTCCCCTTCTATGTGAGCATGGAAGTAGACAATGTTTCCCATCTTTTCCTGCAGTAATGTGTGGCCATGTGACTGATGTGCAGTAAGTGAAAATACTGTATACTATGTACAGGTCTATGCCGTAAAAACCGCCTCCTGCACATTATTCTGCAGGAATCCTCATCTACTCACTTAATGCTGATGAACAAATTAAAATGAGAAACCAAGAGAAGGAACTATAAACTGTAAGGTTCCACTCCAGGGAGGAAAGGCACTACTTATAGGCAACTTAGATTTTATATAAGTGAACAAGAAAATTTTGTTTTACTTGAGCTATTGTTTGTTTAGGGGGCTTTTGATTATAGTAGCTGAGTAGCTGGTATTATTTTATCATATATTAACTATTTACATGATAAATATGCATTATTCGAAATGACGTGACCATGCACTGTTATTCAGGAGCCACTTTGTTCATTTGTTAATTGATTTCTACTCTATTGAATCTTGTGGATTGGTTTTGCAGAGGGTGATGAATTTCTTGGGAGGACAAGATAGAGAAATTCAGAAAGCAGAGCCAGGATGTGCAATGAATATAGAATTAAATTGATGTGTGTACAGAAACCCAAAAATTATATTTTGGAATTAACTGACAGGAGAAACAAGTTGCAATGTTTGTGGCAAGATCTTGAACAGGTTTTCATGTTGGGAAAAAATTGGTAATGTAGACACCAGAACCAAGGGGTATGGGTGAGTTGTGTTCCCAAGTGCTTTCTACCTGGCTCTTTAGCCACCTTGCTTACATCGTATCATAATTATATGTATCTGTTGAAAGCTGCTTTCTAAGGATTAGTTCTAATAGGTCAATGATTCTAAATTGATCACAGAATGAATGTCAAACCTTCTTCCTTTCCTTTTTCACTCTGTTGCATAGCTACTAGCCAAGGACTGGGTTGCTCAACTTCTTGGGCACGTTTGAGATTTTGAGCTGGATAATTATTTATTTTGGGGATTGTGTACAATGTAAGGTATTCAGAAGTAACCTTCCCTCCATCCACTAGATGACAGTAGCACTCTCCCCCATTTCTCTATGGGAGATAAATTTTTTTCTAGACATTAGGTCTCCTAGGAGACAAAATTAATCCCAGTTAGGGGTGGAGAACTGTTCCAGGAGTTCTTATCATCATATTTTTAGGGTTCTTATCATGTCTTTTATGTATAAATATTTTTAGGAACCCTTTGTTGTATGTGTCCTCTGTTTTCCTCCTTCTTGGTTAATCTCTTCACTTTAGTAAATTATATTCTTCTGTAGGTTCCTGGGACAGAAAGCTTGGGTAGCTAAATTAGTGAAAATTTAAACATCTTAATTTGAGGTATTCTATCTTATTTAATAATTTGGCTGAGCATATAATTCTTCATTGAAATCAGTTTCCCTGAGAGTTTTGAAGGTATGATACCTTGCATTCTAGCTTCTGGTATTTTTTTTTTTTTTTTTTGAGACGGAGCCTCAAGCTATCCCCCTGGGTAGAGTACCATGGCATCACGCTCACAGCAACCTCCAACTCCTGGGCTCAAGCGAGTCTCCTGCTTCTGCCTCCCAAGTAGCTGGGACTACAGGCCCCTGCCATAACATCCAGCCATTTTTTGGTTGCAGCCGTCATTGTTGTTTGGCGGGCCCAGGCTGGGGATTCGAACCCACCACCTTAGGTGTATGTGGCTGGCGCCTTAGCTGCTTGAGCCACAGGTGCCGAGCCAAGCTTCTGGTATTTTTATTGGAGAGTCTGATGTCATTCTGACTCCTGAATGTGGATTTTTTAATTCTCTTGGGAAGCTTCTAAATCTTCTTTTTGTAACCAGAGTTCTGATATTTCACAGTAAAATTTCACCCATTTTTGTGTAGGTCTTGTGTAACCATTGTATCGATAACATTGAATATGCAAATGTATTTCCTTCACTTGAAAAAATTTTTAAATATATTTTCTGATAATTTTATCTTCTCTATCTTCCCTTTCTTTTTGGAATTCTAATTGTTCAGTGTTAGACATTTTAATATAATATTCTAGCCATTTCTATACCTGTTTTTTGCTTTCTGATAGATTTCTTCAATTTATCTTTAACCTTTTTTATTGTACTTCTCTTTTATACTATCAAAATTTTACTTTCTAAGATTTTGTTTTTATTCCATTCATGGCAGGTTAAAAATTTTTACTTATTTTCTCATTTTATGAGTACAGTAACTCTCAGTCCTTCTGAAGAGCTAATTTTTTTCTAAACGGAGAAGTTAAAAATTCTTCTTTGCTAAGATCTTTTTTATTCTATTTGCATTTTTATTCTCCTTTGTTTACTTTTTAATGCTTTAGAGACTTTTCATGCCTTTAGTTAGAGAATTTTTTCCTTTTCTTTTTTTTTTTTATAAATTTTAGAAATATTACCAGGGTACAAATGAGTTGATTATAAATTGCTTTTGCATAGTTTGAGTCAGTTATAAATGTGCTCATCCCTCAGACAGTGCAAATTGTACTGTGAATATACCTGTCCCCTTTTTTCCCCTCCCACCTGCTTGGCTTTCTCTTGAGTTTTACTACCAACTGTGTGCATAGGTGTTGATTGATTAGTCCCAATTTAATAGTCAGTACCTGTGGTGTTTATTTTTCCAGTTCACTCCAGGTTGTAATAAAAGGTATGAGTTCAACATTATTTTTATGGCATGATATACATATATTGCATATTATTAATCCACTTATGAATTGATGGGCATTTGGGTTGATTCCACATCTTTGGGATTGTGGATTTTGCCACAATAAACATTTAAGTGCAAGTGTCTTATTGATAAAATGACATTTTTTCTATGGGGTAAGTACCCCAAAGTGGGATTTGCTGGATCAACTGGTAGGTCTACTTTTAGTTTTTCATAGTGTCTATTTCTCTATGACTTTCCATAGAGGTTGGACTACTTTGCAGTCTCACCAATAGTCTATAAGTGTTCCTTTGTCTCTGCATCCCTGCCAGCACCTGTTGTTTGGGGATTTTTTTTATAAAAGCCATTCTTGCTAGAGTTAGGTGATATTTCAATATGGTTTTGATTTGCATTTCCCTGATGATTAGAGACATTGAGCACTTTTTTATGTTTATTGGCCATTAGACAATCTTATTTTGAAAAGCTTATGTTTATATTTGTTGCCCACTCTTTTTTTGTGTGAGGTTGTAAGATTTTTTTTCTTGCTGATTTACTTGAATTTTTTATGGAGTATGGTAATCAGCCTTTTATCAGATGTATAGCAAGGACATATTTTATTCCATTCTATAGGTTGTTTATTCATTCTATTGGTTATTTCTTGGCTCTGCAGAAGTTTTTAATTTAATGAGGTCCTATTTGTTAATTTTTATTGTTGCTATGATTGTCTATGGGGTCTTCTTCATAAATTCTTTGCCTAGGCCAATGTCTCTAAGAATTTTCCAACATTTTCTTCTAGAATTCTTATAGTTTCATGTTTAAGTCTGTTATCCATCATGAGTTAATTTTTCTGAGTGGTGAGAGGTGAAGATTCTGTTTCAGTCTTCTCCATGTGATTAACTGATTTTCCCAGCACCATTTTGAATAGGGACACTTTTCCCCTATGTATAGCTTTCTTTGTCAAACATCAGATGACAATATGAAAATGGTTTTATGTCTGGGTTTTCTGTTCTCATCTATTGCCTATGCTCTGTTCTTGTGCCAGTACCATGATATTTTGGTTACTTTAACAAAGGATGTTTAAATATGTCTGGCAATATAAGACTTTCTAATCAGACTTAAGAGAGATAATAAATATTTGATTTCAAGAAACTTGTGGATCTTTTCTACTGCTTGGACTTACTCTATGGTGCTTAATTCAGTTTCCTTGGGAGATTTGTATTAGTCAGTATTTGTTGTTCTCTTATTCTCCTGATACATTTCTACAGGGAATAATCATCCTTCCCCTTGTCTGTGATGTAACAGTTTATTTATCAGCATTTTTGCATCCAGTTGGGGAAAGGTGGCTGGATTGCAATGATTAATTAGTGAATGCCCTTATTTTATGCCCTTGCCTTTACCAATGTTCATTCTCTCTGAATCTACCACAGTGATCTGACTGCAAAGGATTTTGCAAGTCATCTGTGGAATCTAGTGTCCTCTTCCATAGCCAACCAAATTTTTCTAATTTTCACCTCACTTATAAGCCCTTGTTGCAGAGGTACATAACTGACTGCTGCCTTTAATTCCGAGTCTTACCATAGTTCTGTGACAAAATATCCTTCTGCTGCTGCTTTTCATACTGTCAGTGTAGTTTTCCACTTTGATATGCCAGCTTCTTACCATTTGCAATAGTTTGAATAGGGGCCACCAAAGATATCCAAGACCTCATTCATGGGAGGTAGCCAAAAGGGAGCCTATGTATTTGTTCACTTAATGATCTTCAGAGAGGGATATTATCCCAGATTTCCATTTGTGTTCTAGATGTAATCACAAGTGTCTTTGTTTGTAAGAGGAGACCAGAAAGAGATTTTACCAGAAATAAAAACAATAACAACCAAAACAAAAGGTGATGTGATGATGGAAACAGAGAATTTGCTGCTAACTTTGAAGACAGAAGAGGGGTCCATGATCTAAGAAATGAGAGGAACGCAGAACCTTGCAGGGCAGGGAAAGAGATTCTACCCTAGAGTATCTGGAGGACCATGGCTGTGCTGGCCCTTTTGTTTAGTCTAGTCAGACCATTTTGGATTTCTGACTCTAGAACTGCAAGAAAATAATGTGTGTGTGTGTGTGTGTGTGTGTGTTTTAAGTTGACAAGTTCATGGTATTATTTAAAGCAGCTATAGGAAACTGATACAACATCCATCTACCTGCTTCCTAGTTTCCAAAATTGTGTAGCAGTCACTATTTTCTCCCATTCCAGTTATCCTTGTGCATTTTTTTCACTTTGTTTCCAGTCTTTTTTCTTTCTTTTTTCTGTTTGTTTGTTTGTTTGAGACAAAGTCTCACTCTGTCATCCTGGGTAGTGTGCTGTGGTATTGTACCTCACAGAATTCTCAAACTCCAGGTCTCAAGCAATCCTCTTGCCTCAGCCTCCCAAGTAGCTGGGGCTACAGGCACCTACAACACCCAGCTAGGTTTCTCTATTTATTTTTATTTTTATTTTAGTAGAAATGGGGTCTTATTGTTGCTCAGGCTGATCTCCAACTTCTAAACTCAAGCATTCCACCTCCCTCAGTCTCCCAGAGTGCTAGGATTATAGGCATGCACAGTCTTTCTTTTTTCTACCTTTGTTTTTTTTGAGGTTTAGGGCAAGAGAAATACTTTCTTTAATCCCTTGTGTGTTTTTAATTTTTCATTGTTTTCTTTAAAGATGTCCAAATAATACTTTGATATCTGATTCCTTGAAAAGGATGTTAGGTACTAAATGTACAGTTTTTTTTTTTTAACTTTGTGGAGTTTTGAATTTATGATGAATTTTGGCTGTGTATATATCGAATGTTAGCTTCGGCATTTGCAGTGTGAAGTGGTAGACATGATAAAAAACTATCACCAATAAAATGGTACTACTACTATTTTCAATAATATTTAACATTTTTTAGCTATTGATAAATATAGCTAGGCAGGAAACTTAAATAACTGGCTTAAATATTGGAGAAAAATAATGATTATCTCAATTTCTAATGATATAACCATATACCTAGGATACTTAATATTCTACTTTTAACACTTTTATTTTTTAAAAAATCAATTACAATTACAAACAAAAAAGATCTCTGCAAAAACAAATGCACACTACAGATTTTAAATAAGATATACAGAATATAAAATAAAATAAATATTTCTAATGTGCTTAGTGGAATGAAAGTAATATGAAATAAACAGAAGTCTACCAAAAATGAGTTAGCTGATCTGAAAAAAAAAAAATAATAAAAAGCAAAAGCAAAAACAAAAAACAAATGAAAACCAAGCAAGTTTAGAAAGTCTAGAAAGGTCTAGATGATTAAACTAAAAAGAATATTTTTGCTTAGGTATACCTAAAGAAAAAACTAGGGAACTGAGATCTGAAGAAATCACATAGGAATGTCAGAAAGCAACAAATAAATAGAAAATATGAAAGAAAGCTTAAGTGACATTGAGAACTGAGTGAAAATTTTTATATCAAATAACATTCTAGACAAACAATATAGGAAGAATAAAAGAGATGCAGCATTAAATGGGACAACTACTAAAATTTTCTAGGTTTTATGAAAGACAAAACTCTACTTGTTATAAGTCCAATGAACCAATCAAAATGAATAGGCAATTCAGAGAAAGTTAAATCAGTAAAATATAAATTAAAATGAGAGTATAAATTCAATAGATTGGTTTAACAAATTGAAAAGCTGAAACGTACCAAGTTTTGGTTAGGACAGGGAACAATGAGAATTTTTATGAACTGCTAATACTTTAAGTGTAATTAAATACTCTGAAAGCAAATGGCATCAATAAAAAATCCAAACCATATTTTCACTTTGGCATAGCAATCCCACTTTTAGAATTCAACTTGTTTGTTTCAATATAGTTTAAAGAGGCAAAAGTCAAAGAACTTCAGAAGAAAAAATATGCAGGAATGAAGGGAAGTATTCATGGCTAAAACTTCTTAGACTATATGACCTCATTTATGCATAATTATATATATTTATGAGTGCATAAAGAGATTCATGAAGTTTAATAGTAGTATATCAATGGTATTTATCTCATGGGATTTGATTTACATGGGTTTTATCTTATTCTTTACTATTTTATGTATTATTGAAAGTTTTTCAATAAACATGTATTGTTAAAAATATAATAATAAAAATAATAAACTCTTTTTTTTTTCTTATGGAAGAACAAAACAGAACCACAAAATTTGTATATTCGATCAGGGCTGATATTGATGTGACACATAATATATGGGGCTTTATTATTAAAATTGGCTCTTATAAAATGAACAAGCAACTTTTAACATGATTAATAAATATACAATCATGAGTCACCTTTCAAAGTCACAAAGAACAGAGAGAAAATTTCCAAAGCAGCTGAACACATCCAAAGATGATTTTATTTATGCAGCAAAGAGAAAGCCACTTCAGAATAAAGGTTACAATCACATTCCTTGGCGTTCACAGAGCCACTGATGCCTTCATTCATCAATTCAAATTTAAACTCCATTATTATGTCAGTGCCACGAGGGCAAAGGCTTCATCTTGTTTTGGGTCATCTTGTTTTGGGTCATGTGCTCAATCTAGCACAGAGACTGCCTCATCACCAAAACTATTTACCAAAGAGTGAACAGAATTGCATATTCATTCAAGATACAATTTTCTTGCTTTTGATAGTCTAAATTTCTCCCACCAATATGTTTAGTAATTTCTATTTTCAAAGAAATTAAACCTGAATATTAGGGTTAGAAATAAGAATGAGTACTGATTTAGTCTTTGTGTCAGCTATTGTTCTAAGTACTTTGTTTATATTAGCTCATTTAAACCTTACAGCCAATATTATTCCCAATTTACAAATGATAAGACTGAGGCATTTTTCTGTTTAATTTCCAGAGCTACCCAGCTTTAGATCCAAGGTTTGAGTCTAGGTAGTCCTTTCCTGGAGTCCAGGTTTCCCTTCAGCCATATGCTACATCTCTGACAATACAGAGATGCAGGAAAACTCTAGACCAGACCTTCACAGTTGACACATGGTGGTTTTATTTTCTGTGCTGAGATTGGCTTCATCACGACTTAGGCAGCACCAGAGCAGTGCCATCCATGGGGAGAGATGGTTTAGGCAGATGATATAATAGATATGAACAGTTTGCCATTTAAACCAAGTTGGTGGAAATAATTCATAAGAGAAAAACCAAACTATGTCATGTGTCTAAAGAGACCAAGGCAGAGCAGAATGAGGCCAGAGACACGTGAGGATGGGTCTGAGAGGATGGGGTGTGACTAAAACGAGGAGGAGCAGGAAGATGTGCATGCCTCTGTACACAGAGACAAACCAGAATGTTAGTGTGCAGACAGGAGGGACAAAGAAATCACCAAGGAAAAATGTCCGGACATTAAGTATCACTTCTGGGGAACACGACTCTCCCTATGAAGCCCCAAGGAAGGGCTGGCTTTGGGATGCAAGTAAGTCTCAGAAAGGAGGGAGATTTGCCTCCAATACCTGGATAGAACTCAGGCTTGGGAAACAGTGAGCCAGGCAGGATTTTTTGTAGATTTAAGTTTGGTTCATTTTCTCTTTTAAAACATTTACCAAGCAGTGTGTGTTCACTAATAAGCAAAAACAGAGAAGAAACGTTCACAGTTTCACCACCCCAAAATAGTGCTATTAAAACAGTGTATGGAGTCTTGTGTTTAGAAAAACGGCTGTAACATTTTTCAAACACGTCAAAAGGAGAAAGATGAGTAAGATGCACTCCCACGTAGTCTGCACTCAGGCTCAATACCTCTCCTGTTTCTTCTAGGCCCGTCCTGTATTGTTCATACACATACCCACTTAGAAAACACTGTCATACGTCCCAGGAATGTTGTAAATGTTCTTCTCTTAATATGATACCTTAATTATCAATAAATTGGTGTGTTCATTAAAATAAATTATGATTTCCTTGGATTTATGTACCATCCCCTTTTTAGCAAATATTATGAATTGCATATTGTATTTTATTTGTGCTTAGTTTGTTCCCAATTTTTTGAACCAGATAACACGTTCTTAACATACCTACATGGGGTGTGTATCTCACACACACATAGTATTATGCAGCATTTACTATTTTGCTGTCATATATATGTATACATATACATAAACACACATTATGTATATGCTTATATCTTTGTACACTATTCCAATTACATCATTAGAATAAACTGTTAGAGATGGATTCCTAAATCAAAGAACGTGTTGTAGTATATAATTTTTATGCTTATTATCAAATAATACTCCAGAAATTTTCTATTTTGCACTTTTACCAATAGCTTGTAGATGTACCTATTTCCTCATTGACTCAGTGATACACAGCATTGGCTTTCTTTTTAATCTTTTATATGTTGGTTATTTTAAGTGGTTTCGTTGATTAAATTCACAAATCTTTGAATAGTACTGATATTAGATATTTTTGTATTTACGAGCCAAGAGACATTTGCCAGGGAAAATGAGAAACATGACTAAAATTAAAAAGACTAATTTCATAAACTACCCATTCTGTTTTGTTTCATTAAATCAATGCTTGTGTTTTTCTAGACACATTTAACAAAGGAGAACTGCACATTCCAAAAATATGTGTTTAATATTTATTTAATATTCTGAGAAAGGATGGATTGCTTTAAAGGAGATTGTCTAGCAAATTAGATTAACTATATTTAGCATTCAGGTTCAAAGGCAGTGAGGTTTATATTCATCAAATATGGATGCTACCTAAATTCGCTTTCTTGCTCTGTATTATCATCTTATGAACAGCTGTTTTCCATTTGAAAAAATTTATTATTTGAGTAGGTTACATCACGGTTTGATAGCTTATAAAACCTTAACAACCAGCTACTGAAGCACTAAGTTAGTTGCCTATAACCTCATTTCAAAAAACAGAAACATGATCGTAAAAGGAAGCATGCAAACAGTATCTGTGCAAATGTTTGTGTGCTTTTTTCTTCCCAAAGTTAACTTTTCTATGGCTGTCCATGCATTATGCCTTAAGAAGCTTTGTTATCATGCCTATCGATGGAGTATTCTGAGTATACTCAACCGCTTTTTTTTCTGATATAAGAATGCTAAATGACTTTTAGAATCTAGCACTGAAAGTCATCAGAGAGGGAATAATGGCAAGAGGGAAACCAGGCAAATTGCTTTATATTATGCATAACTAAAAGGCCAGATGGTTTAACAGGATTTTTATTTTCAGAACCACCCACTGCAGGATTTTTAACTAAGTCAAATACAGTACTGCCAGATTGAGTTTAACAACGTCTAGACCAAAGTTCATTGCCTTATCCAGGCAAGTCCAGGTTCCTTATCTTTGTAATGCTGCCGGGCCTGTCTGCCATCTGAATTTCTGCTGGGAATCTGTTGTTGTTACACTGATTTTGATCACCAATTTACATGCCATCCTCTAAGTCTTTCAGATAGAGATAAAATAAAGGATTAGACACAGTGCATGCTTCAGAAATACTCCAGGTTCTTCCCTTTTACTCTTCTTATGCAAGATTCAGGGTAGTATAAATTGGGCAGTAACATTCAATGTTTTATGTAATCATCACTTTTATCCCATGTTGAAGTCTACTATGGTGACCACCTTGGTCATCAAAGAGAACTCAGAAAATTGATCCAGCTCATCAAACACGTTATTATATAATTCACTGTAAGATTGGGTCTGAGCTATTTATTTATTTATTTTCATTTTCTCTCATCCCTATGTTTAGCATGCTTAAATTCTGGCCAAAGATTGCAAACTAAATAGCTGAATGCCTCAGGAAAGGCTGTTCTTTTGCTATTTCCTGACCAGCAGGAAATAGCATGTGCTGGTTCATGATTCTGGCTAGAAAACGCTAACAACTGTTGAAAGTGATTCAGTCCACTTTTGAAGACCCAAAGTCAGGAAAACAATGCTTAGCCTCCTGGCAACATCCAAACTTTACAGTGTTATTTCATGCTGAAAGGAAAAACCTAGGACTCAATCAACATCAATTAACCCCAAAGAGATAACTGGTAAAATATAAGCACAATTTCATTCCAATTGCCTAAGATTGGATATTTTTTTAAATGAGGTTGAGTCACTTTTCTAAAGAATTTTGTAATAAACCAGTTTTATGTCAAAAGGTCATGAAGGATGCCTTTGGCATCTGTACTGGTTTGACCTATCTCTCCTCATAGCTCCTTTATGGAGTATGACTTGGAGTTGCCCATTCAGCTTTCTTTGCCTCTGTTGACTTCTTAGAGTTCACTGGCTGCTTGGGTTCCTGACCCAGCTCCTGTTCTTCCCTACCCACTTGGAAAAATCAGATAGCACTACCCTACTCTGGCTTCCCAATTCAGGCACTTTCCACCATAGCCAAATCCCCCTAGGACCACAGCGATTATTAAGCACTAAAAATGCCAGGCTTGAAAAATATTTTCTGGCTTAGTTCACAATTGGATTGAACAGCACACAAACACAGTGGCTTAGACTAACCACATTGTATCTTTTTACATACAGAAGGGAGAATCCCTGGAGCCTTAGATACTGCTTTACCCAAGCAATATAGGAATAAGCATCTTGCTTTTAACTATAAATCCCCACTGAGTGTTTTAATGGCCCCTTTTAATGGAAAGTGAGTGTGATACATTCATTTCTAGATAATTTGTACCTGGGTTAGCTGTATTTTAGGTCTGCATATTCAGAAAAAAATATCCCAATCTTATGTTTAGCTATACTTAACATTTAAGAGTAATGATAGTGAAATATTAAGTGAGTAATTTGGGGTTGAGAATTTACTAGTTAAGAATTAGTCTCTGTTGTCACAGTATCTAAGTTCAAATGACATTTTTACCACTTACTAATTGTGTGACCTGGAGCAAATTACACAATCTTTCTTAATTTCAATTTATATATCCATAAATGGGTATAAAAATGGTACTTGATTATAGCATTAAAGGAGAAAATCCATACAAAGATTCAAAAAGATGGCCTTTAGTATCTATCTTGTAAAATGCATATTTTACTCAATATATAGAGTATACATATTATGTGGTGTGTAAGGAATCTCTATCAGTTTTGTAGATTTGGGGAGGGTGATTGGAATGAATCACAATTACCTTATTTTTCTCTACCATCTTAAGTCTCCATATCTCTTTCCTGGTTTCGCTACACACCTAAGACCTGTCAAAAGTGGGTCATGTACTACAGTTTCCTACATCTTAACTTGGATCTTTTCCTCTGGTGGGTTTTGTTGAGAATACATCAGACTTCCTTTATGAAAGAGAATAGTATTGTCAAGTGCCTCAGGTTCATTCTTTCTTTCGTTCTTGCCAATATTTGGTAAACAGCTTTATTACATCTTTATTATTTCTTTTATAAAACCTTGTATGTATTCTTCTTTCTCTCCTGGTCATCATTCTCCAGTCATCATTCTCTTGATGACAGTCTAAGTTCTCTTCCCCTTCTCAGAAATATACACCATCTTCTTTCCTTTTCAATATAATTACCAGTGTCAGATCTTTAAAAAATATTCATTTTCTTCAATAAATTATATTAAACATTTTTTATTCTCTTCATCTTCTCCTTGACTATTGCTATTATCCAGTAAAAGTCCTTGTTCTCAAAATAATACAGAGTATCACACACAAAGTATAGCCTGACAACTTGGACCTTATCTCAGCAGGATTCTAGGGATCATTAAAACGGTAGTTTTTGAGCAGTTAAAAAAAAAAGTGATCATGAGGAATCAGCATGTTTGCATTTAGAACAAGCCATGGTGGATACAGTTCATTTCTTTCTTTGATAGGATTACTAAACAGATAGTCAGAAAAATGTATTAAGCATGACATAACTGGGCTTCAGCAAGCAATTTAACAAGATTTCTCATGATGTTCTTAAGGTCCAGATAGAGGGAATGTGGCCAACTACAACAGTAGTTAGGTCGAAAAGTAACTATTCAGATGATCCTTCCCCAAATGGTGCCAATTAATGTCAGCTTTCCTGGTGCTTTCTGGAGGCATGCCACTGGGCCCTCCATCCTTCATTCTGTACCTTTGACCGAATATTCTCTTCAGTGACTGAGACAAAGGAAAAAAAGCATGTTTACCAAGCAGAAAACTGAGGATTTATTAATTTGTTAATGAGTACATATAAGTTAAAAGTGAATATGGGGGAAACGTGGCATATCTGAATTCTGACCATATAACAAACTCTAAACATTGACTGAATCAATTGGCAGGGAATTCATTAGCCTTAGTGTGTAGAAGCCACCAAAAGAGAAAAATAAAGTCTCACAGCAATGCTGGTGCATTAATGGATACAGGGTACTGACACTGACACTGTGATGGTCCCACTGGATTCTGTGCTGCTCTGACCCCCACTGGAGTTTGGAATTTGGTCATTTTTGTGATGACTATTATAATCAGAAAAGAAAAAGTCAAATTTATTCTTTCTTAACAGTAGAGAGCAGGAGATATTTTGGTTGCTTTGGGAAGTATCTCCCTGTAGTTTAGTAACTAGAAGATGCAATTGAGATGAATCATCAAATGGGGCTCTCTCACTCTTTGGGGGTAACATTTGATGCAGAGATTTTGTTAGCACTTTATATAAATATAACATTTTATGGTGAATTATGTAATCTAACAGCTGGATAAGATAGTTAAATAATAAAAATAAAATAAAAAAACAAAAATGAAAAATGGCCTATGCATTTTGATTTTCTTTTTTAGGCATAAGTTTTATTTACAGTCATGGGCTACATAATGACATTTCAGTCAGTAGTGGACTATATAAATGGTGGTGGTACCATAACATTATCATGAAGCTAAAAAATTCCTATTTCCTAGTATATTTACTATACTGTATTTTGTATGATTATTTTAGAGAATATTCATTTTATGTAAAAGTAATTAACTGTGAGACAGCCTCAGGCAGGTTCCTCAAGAGGTATTCCAGAAGGCATTGTTATCAGGGAGAGACAGATCCTTGCACGTTACTGCCCCTGAAAGCCTTTCTGTGGGATGAAATGCCGATGTGGGAAACAGTGATATTGCTGATCCTGGCCTTCTGTGAGCTTATAATAATGTGGGTGTTTGTGTCTTCGCTTTTAAGAAAAAGTTCTAAAGAAAAAAGTGTTTTAAGTTCAAAAATAGAAAAAGAAGCTATAGAATAAAGATATAAAGAGACAAAGTAGTTTTGTATAGCTTTACAATGTGTTTGTACGTTAAACTGTTACAAAAGAAGCAAAAAGTTAAAAAATTAAAATGTTTATAGAGTAAATAAGTTATAATAAGCTAAGATTCATTATTGTAGAAGAAAATAGATATTATACAAATTTAGTGTACTTCACTGTACAGTGTTTATAAAGTCTATGGTAGTATACGGAATTGTTCTAGGCCTTCACATTCACCCAGCACTCGCTCACAGACTTACCTAAAGCAACTTCCTGTCCTTACGTTCCATTCACGGTAGATGCCCTATATAGGAGTGTGATTTTCTATCTTTTGTACCATATTTGTACTGTACCTGCTTTATGTTCAGATACGTTCAGATATACAAATACTTATGTATTATAACTGCCTATAGTATTCAGTGCAATAACAAGCAGTGCAGGTTTGTATCCTAGGAGCAGGAGGCCATCTCTTATAGCTTAGGTGTGTAGTAGATTGTACCATCTAGGGTTGTCAAAGTACATTCTGTGATGTGGGTATCCCCATCTTTAATCATGACTGTGTTCAACTAATATTAATTCCTGTGACCACCACAGTTCAAGTATATCATTTAATACAATGTTGTCTTAGAGGGGACGTATTAATATCAATTAAAGTAGGGATATCCTCTTTGTTATTGACTTCAAAGTTGTAATGGATTAAACTTTTGTTTACATTTTGATTCCACGAATTTTCTTTTTCATAGTTGGATTTTCTCTACCTAGTGATTCAGAAATCTTATTCCCTTCTATTTTTTAATCTGCTATCTTCAACATGTTTCAGAGTTGTTATTCTTATCTGAATTAAGTCAACAATTCAGATTGGAACTTGTGTATGGCCCTGACCTGGAGGAAGCACATTTCACTTCTGCTCATATTCCACTGGTCAGAACTTAGCCATGTGGCCACACCTAGCTGAAAAAGAGGCAGAGAATGTTTTATAGCTGTATTCCATGAAGAAAAGAAAATGGGTTTGGAGAACAGCTAGCCTGGTTCTACCTGTATGTGTTTCTACAAGTTTATCTGAGGATGATCAAAGAAACTGGGCAGAAAGTTTACAAATAAATAACAAACACTCATAGGACCATTACATTCACAGGAGAAGATGGTGTATGGACTATATTGTGAGGCAGTTATTAAAAATATAGAGAAAAAGAACTTAAGAACAGGACACAAAAACAAGAGGAAGATCCAAGATATATTAAAAATAAAACTGCTGCCACCCAATAACCAGGAAAACAGATATACTGATTAAAAAAATGAGCAAAGGCCTTGAGTAGACACTTCTCCAAAGAAGATACACAGAGAACCAATAAGCACATGCAAAGATGCTGAAAACCAATAATTAGAGAAATGCAAATCAAAACCACAGTGAGATTATTTCATATCAATAGGATGGCTACTATAACAACCACAATAACAGAAACAAACAGAAAGTGACAAATGTAGAGGAAGATTTGGAGAAATTGGAAACCTTGTGCACCATTGGTGAAAATGTAAAATAGTTCAGCCTCTACTTAAAATAATATGCAGTTACTAAAATATTTAAAAGCAAAATTACCATATGATTGAACAATTACATGTAAAGTTATATACCCCAAAGAATTGAAAGTAGAGTCTTTAAGAGATATCTGTATACCCAAATTTATAGGGGAGCATTTTTCACAGTAGCCAAAAGATAGAAGCAGCCAAAGTGACTACTGATGGATAAATGGATATAAAAATTATATTCATAAAATAGACTATTAGGTTTAAGAAGGAATGAAAAGCAACATAATATTAATACAACATAGATAAACATCAGGAACATGATACTAAGTGAAATAAGCCAGCCACATTTTTATTTATATGAGTATGTAGGCTAATTACAATTGCACAGGCAGAAAGTAGAATGCTGATTTCCAGTGGTCGGGGGAGGAATTATTGTTTAATGAGTACAAGAGGGGTCATAAGAACCAAGTGTGGAAACATCATGGAAGAAAATGTGGAGAGCAAGAAGCAAAGAGAAAGGGCAAGTAAGATGCTCTTGCTTCTGCTTACAAGTCAGAAGGTTACTGGAGCACAGCACGCTTAGGGGGTAGGTTTTATTTAGGGACAAAAAAAGAAAAAGAATGGCAAAAGGAAGATTTTTGCAGTGGATGCAAGAGCTCTCTTGAGGGCAGGAAGAGAGATTGGCAATTAGATTAAATTTTCTGATGTCCTAGGATTATTTATTTTTATTTGACTCTACTTTGCCTTCTGCCATGTATGGCCTTCACATGGCTGCTTGTTTGACGCTACAATTATCTCATTTTGACACTTGTTATTTTTAAGAGTAAATCTCCTTGACAAACATGCTGATAACACAAGCCATCTTTTACTTCATCACGTGTTTTCAGGTCAATCTTAAACTAAAGCTGTCTCTTCCTCACATGATTGTATTAAACTCTCTCCAAAGGGGACTTGACATGTAAGAGAAATACTCACAAGCCACGCCTTATTCTCACATGTTCTTAGCTTGGAGTCTACAGATTTTATACCTGAAGGGAGAAAATCCTGCCCAACTTGATCTTTTTCAGTATAACACTTATTCAGGAGGATTTGTTCTTTCTCTTCCTGCTCTGGTTTTAGAAATTTGAATGACCCTTTGAGTTTCTGAAATTGAAGTGTCATTCAAATTGACTATAGTGGATAAGAATCACTTTCCCCTTGTGGGAAGTCTTTGGGAAACTTTGGGATTCAGTCTTGGTGCCATTTCTGTGTTTACCTGATTAATATTTAAGAAAACACATGCCTCTTCCAAACCTCATTTTCACATGGCAGAATATTTGTTTTTAATGTCTCTCGAGGATTTTCTTTAAAAATCTTCTGTTAAATGTTTTCAATATACAATATAAGGGGAGCAGTGCCTGTGGCTCAAAGGAGTAGGGCACCAGCCCCATATTCTAGAGGTGGGGATTTTGAACCCAGCCCTGGCCAAAAACTGAAGAAAAAAAATATATATATATGTATGTACACAATATAAGATGATAATGTATTTGTGCTAATAAGAGAAATCTGCTTTGTTCCACTTAGTAATGAATCGAGACAGAGACACTACTAATGGAGATGATTACATAATTGTAAACCATGTGCTGGAGGTAAGAACTCTGCAGGCATTACATCATTTAATCCTCCAGCCTACTGCAGTGTAAACTGTTGTTATATCTATTTTACAGAAGAAGAAACTGAAGCTTAAAGAAGTTAAGGAACTTAAGGAACTCATTAAAGGTGAAGCTTAAAGAAATTAAGAAAATTAACTTAAGGGACTCATCCAAGAATTCTTAGGTAGCAGAACCATTCACTTAAAAATGGAATGAAAACAGAATCAAAATAATTTTATTTTCTTGTGTTAAAAAACAGTGGAAAGACACCTGAAGAGGAAGTAAAAATAAGGGAAATGTCCATTCATATCTGCGTATTTTGGTTTAGACTTTGCCAATTACTTATGGCTAGATAAAGGAGTTTTTTGTTTATTTGTTTTCTGGGCAGTTGGTGAGGACCACCAGAGAAAAACAAAGCAAAACAAAAAGCAAACAACAATTTTCCCACAGTCCAGCATGCTAATTTTAGATCTCATGTCTTGTGTTGCTGCATCTATTTCTCACATTGAATTTGATTCTAGCTAGATTGGGTGTCTGCCTTTCATCCTTTATGAGCCTCAACTTTTCTTCATTATTGACCTCTCACATTCTGTTCCTCTCCTTTTCCCTTCATAAGAGAGGAAGATTCAAGGGCAAATGAAAGAAAGCAGCCATGGAATTTTGTTTTCAATTCTCTTTCTTCTTGTTTTACACATTCTTTCGGGGGTTATCTAATGCATATAGAACTTCAATTACCAATCAATGTGCTGAGGACTGACATTCCTTTACTCCGGATTTTGCGAACATTATTTTGGGAAATTTATTGAATAGTTCAACCTAAATGGTTTAGAAAAACAGAACTTCTCAACTCTCAAATATGTAAGAATCACCCAGGGATCTTGTTGAAGTGCAGATTTTGATGTAGGGAAAAGGATGAAGGCAGGAAGTGCACATTTCAAGCATTCCTGATGTCACCAGTAGCGCCTGTCCATGGATAATGTGTTGAACAATAAAAGTCTGGAGGCACATTAAGCTCTTCCTACTCCAAATAGACTTTATTATGTTTATTTAAATCAATTGTTCCTCCTGTCTATTTTTACAGATCGTGTTACCATTTCAGAAAACATTTAAGAAGTCATTGAGGGTCTTCCTAGATTCTTTCTGTTCTCTCACAAGTTCACGCTCCCAGTGTCCCAACAAATTCCTCAAACAAAGATGTAGTTTTAAACATTTGGTAAATAAAAGAATATATGTATGAACCTAAAAATTGACAGATGAATGAATAAATGGATAATCAGCTTTATGTGCTAATCAGCAAACCTATTTCAGCAGTCATAATGTGGCTTCCAAATTTTGACAATGGACAATTGGAAGGAGTTCAAACTGCACACAGGCTTTTGGGCCGGCTTGAGCAAATAGCAGTGGGAATCGAGAAGGAGGTAGTGGTCAGCCAGATACACAGTATCTCCAAGATCTTCTGGCAGATGGAGGCACTAGTCATTAACTGGGCTTTGTGGGAGAACCCCAAGTTCCTAGGAAAGAGATGACTGATGGTAAGGTGGTGGGTTCGTCAGTCTGCCAAGACACAGCACTGTGAAACAAGAAATAAATCAAACATTTATTGATAAGAATTGGGCTAAAACTGGAACTAAACCTGGGAAGAAGGCAAAACTGGAGATAAATTCAGAATCAGACAGCAAAACTGCTTTCATACTTACCCTATGATTATGGACTTGTGTTCAAGTTCCTTTATCCTGGGGTCAAGATTAGCTTCAAACATTTTGCTGTAGGTAGGTTTGCCCTGGGAGTCATGTGACTTCCCAGCTACAGGGTAAGGTTAAAATGAAGCAGTGTCTGACACAGACTTAAGAATTTATTTTACTTTTATAACTGTTTACAACCATTTTGAAAGAATCTTCCTAAGTGGGTCATATGAATTGTAGAAGATTGTGAATCTGGAAAAATCATTCCTGGTAAGATAATATTGTGTCTTTGCTCTGTGATTTTGTTCCTTTTTAAAAAATCATCTGATACCTAAGGTAAAGATTTAAAGTTTGCTTTGATTTCAACTTAGATTTGTAAAACAGAGTAAACTGATGTATTTTTTTAACTTAATGTATTATATAGAAAAATATCACAGTAATTGTGAAGTTTGAATTAGCTTTTTCTTTAGCTATCAATACTGTGATCATCTAAAGAAAATCAATTCATAACCTAATGGCTGCTCTGGAGTCAGGGAGCTGTTAGTCATTATAATTCTTAACTTTCTCCCTAACTGTTAGTTGCAAAGTTCCTTCACTTTTCTCCATAGATAACAGTGCTGTTTGGAACCCTAAAAGTAGTTTCCAAGATATCTTCTAGGCTCTGCCTTCCAATGGATTGGCTAACCTGCCTGCACCAGCAGCCCACACCAAGCAAACCAACTCAGCTGGAATCTTGTCCCTAAGAGCTGAAGCAAAACAAGATGATGTCCACACCTCTATAATTTTGCCCTAGCCAATTAGTAACCTTTATCACATAATTCCCTACCTGTGAAACTATCTTTAAAAACCCTGTCTACCCAATTCTTGGGTTTTGTGAGATTTCTCCTATCTCCCTGCTTATTGCTCTGCAGAATAAACTCATTCTCTATTGCAACCTGGACTGTCTCAGTGAATTGGCTCTTCTCTGTGCAGTGGACAGTACAACCCACTTGTGTGGTAACATCATCCCTCACCTTTGAGGACAGTACTGATAGAGTAGAATGGTGAGTAGCCCTACAATCTGAAGAAATCTTTACCTGCAGTATCAAAGTTGAAAACTTGGGGAAAGCCCTGGGGATGTCAAGAGCTAATGTGACGAATGAAAAATTTTAGAAATCTATATATTTTTAAAGGTTTATTAAGTGAAAGACACTTCACACTGAAAGTAGTCTAGAGGTCAGGATGAAGGGACAGTGTAGTTGAGAAAAACAGTTTGGTTTGTTCCTTTTTTATTTCACCATTTCATGTGGCACAGCTTGACTTAGTGGGTTAGGTAGGTAACTGATCAAACTAAAGACTTTGAGAAAAAGTCACACATCAGGGAAATTCAGTGGAAGCTGTCACCAAATATCTGGAAACTGAGATGTGTGTAGGAAAGGTGGGGGAGTCAAAGTTGTCACTATTGACTCCCTTTCTTTTTACCTTTTTTTTTTTTTGACACAGGTGATTACTTTTATTTGTAGATTCTGTCTTCTCATGGCTTCTTTTCAAGGCATATGGGAGAAATCTTTCTTAAAATTTCCTCCTTATGCTTAAAATCACACATACTACATAGCGGGTAGCCCTAGCTAGTCTTCCTAAATATATTAAAGGAAATTAGAAATAATTTATCCACACATACATATATATATATATATGTGTGTGTGTATATATATATACACACATATATATATATGGATGGATTTATTTATTCATATATATGTATTTATCCATATTTATAAATATATATATGTATTACACATAGTAATAATTTATCCATATATATATATATTTTGTAGCTGGGACTACAGATACCCGCCACAATGTCCAGCTATTTTTTGTTGCAGTTTGGTCAGGGGTGGGTTTGAGCCCGCCCCCCTCAGTATATGGAGCTGGCACCCTACTCACTGAGCCACAGGCACCGCCCCCAAAATATATTTCTTTGACATATTTTGAGATGGCTGCCACAGAAGTAAGGCTGATGCATAACTATCTTTTGTCTGTTTGTATCTATAAAAAAATCAACATTCATACAGCCAGGTCTTGTGTGAATTTAGAAAGAATTAACTGAGAGTCTCACATTTTTGAAGTCTGGAAAAGAAGGATTTACCATCTATTCTCTCTATGGGCTGCCACCTGTGAGGTTTCATTTACATAACAAGACCACCTTTACTAGTCAGGTAAGCGTCTTCCTCTCTTTTCTTCCAAAACCTGTTTGGCCACTTTTCAAATCCCCATTATTTAAAAATTTCTGTTCCTGTATACACATGTTACAAAAAATAAATTTGTATTTTTTTAATTAATCAGTCTGCCTCATGTCAGTGATTTATTTAGCAGAACCCAGGGAAGCAAGATCTGAGAAGGGACACTAATAAAAGGAAAACTCAGGAAAACTTCCTGAAACAGGAAGTCTGGAGGGCCGATGAGAATGTAGTTGTGAAGTAACCTAGGTAACCAGTGACCAATAGAAAGAGACAATCAATGACCAATAGAAAAGAACAATACTGCCTGGAGGTGGAGAGATGCCAATGAAAGACTTGCAACCAATTTCAAATGGAGAGAGTATTTAAACCTCTGCAGGCCTTTGGGCCTCGTCTCTCTCACCTTTTCTCCTCGGAGAGAGGGAATCACTTCCAACTCTCTGGAAGTGCTCTAAACTTTCTCTTTGTCCTTTCTAAATAAAATTTCTCTGTTATCCTGAAATTTATGTGGGTTGCTTTTGCTTTCTAGCCACACTGCCTGTGCCCCTCCAGTATTTTTTTTCAGTTATCACTCACTTCTGCTTTCAATTACCATCATGCCTCAGTGGAATAATCAAACCAGGTCAAATGGCTTTGGGGAACTGGGACCCCAGGCCCCCAACCAGACCCTTTCTACTTATAATACCCTTATTATCCATTTTATCTCCAACTCTGCTTTCATCAAAATTATAGCTATAATTAAAAGCACCTTACTAGCACTATTCTAAGAGCTTTTTCTACTTATTAACCCATTTAATTTTCTCAACTACCTTATGAGGTAGATTTTTTTTTATTACCATTTTACTAAATAAAATGTCTTAACACAGAGTTATGTAAGTTGATAGTGAGGAGCACAGTGAAGTAACAATTGTATGGTGGTGTCTGTTAGTCCAGGACAATCCTGAGCAGTCTAGTGCAAGTCTGTGTGTTTAAACACCATTCAACAACTTAGTCACCTAAAGCCTAGGCAACTGCAGTAATCTTTTAAGGGACATATCTTCATTGGCTCTTGTCCTTCTCACATTAGATCTTAATCTCCAACCAGTTTAATGTTTTCAACATACATGTCTCCTCAGTGTAATTGATGGATGAAAACATTTTAATTCCGTTGCCTCTAGCATAGAAAAGAATGTACTTACTCATTGCTCATAATTGTTTTCATAGTCAACATTTGCATTTTGATGGATGTCCAAAACGAGGCCTGGAATAGTGTTCACCAAATGGGTACATTTTCTGGAGAGTAGGATTTTGAAGTTTTTTTTTAAAGGATAATAATAATATTATTATATTACTATTATAAAAGCAGTGGCATAAATTTTTCCCACAGCTATATAAATTAATAAAATGATATAATTTACTTTGAATTAAGAAAATCCCATGGAAAACAAGTTTCTAACTTAAATACTTTTATTTGATACTGTTATAGCCTTACTAAATTCATTGCCTGATGATTAGAGATTGAAAGGGGCTATGGGGAGGTAGAAGAAAAGTCTGGCCTCCTAGATAAGAAAGTTAAAGAGGGCCTTGCAGAAAACAATGAGTTTCCGGAAACTTGTGATCAGTTAACCAAGTATGTCCCGTTTTTATTTTATTTATTTATTTTTTTTTTACAAAATGCAGTTTACAGTTTAGGACACAAGTAGGCGTTATGGGCACAGTCACAGAACAGTGCACACAGCAAATGAACCTGCACCAATGGACACCACCATAAAACTGTTAGGAAAGTAGCAGGTAGCAATAATAGCTAAAAAGAGAAGGAAAATGGAGATGTGTAGCAACTGAGGTAATCTGTGACCAATGGGAAGTGGACAAGAAAAGCTAAAGACCTAGGGAGACCACTGAGAAGCTTTACAGATAACTGTAGGAGAGACTAAGATGAGATCCTTATCTTGTGTATTGCTTTTGTGGGACCTCCTCTTACTCCCCCAGGGGACTCTTTTCCAGTCTCTCTGGTAAAGTCTATGTGCTTTCATTTTCCTTCAGCTGGACTTGATATTTCTGCTGAGTGAATCAGACCACATCTACTGATCAGGTCCAGGGTCTTAGAAACCCTATACCTGCTGCTCAAGAAAAAGCCAATCCACTCAGTGTACTATCAATAGCAGGGGGAATAGCAGAGAAAGGTTTAATATCACAGATACTGTGCAAGGAGATGACGGGAGGAAGCCCTTAAATCCATCTCCTCAAAAAGCTGGAAGAAAGGGTTTTTAAAGATAGTTTGGCAGGCAGAAGCCTAGGCAATTGGGTCTACTGATTGGCTGGGGATGAATTCATAGGTTCAGGAAATAAAAATTATCTTCTTGTGCTGAGTCATTTCCCAGGTTGCAAAACCAGTTGAATTGCCTTCTTGGGCTAATGGACCAGTTGGGTCAGGTGGTCCATTAGAATGCTGGGTCTGGAAGATAGAGCAGAGATCAGTCTTATATTTTACAAGACTGATGTTTTCTACGGTAGGAATGAAGAAAGCTAAGAATCTTCATGATCATCAGTTTGTGACTTCTGAGTGGTAAGCAATATAGGAAAGCAAGCTAGAACAATGGTTGATTTTATTTACATATATATATGTATGTATATATATCATACATATTACATATATTTTTACATACATAATAACACATATAATATATATATTTTCCTTACCAGTTTCTACTTTGTGATACTTTATTAATTTCATAAAGGGCAGTTTCAATGTAATGCAGTTGGTCATGATATTATATACTTTCCAAAGGAAATGGCTCAATTTGTTTACTAGCAAGGATATTTAATTATCAAAAACCTAAAGAGCATCGCCTTGTTGCCTTGTTATCTTTCTGCCTAAGATTTTTTTTTAATAGATAAATTTTAATGCAGGTAGATAGGAGTTAGTATTTTGTCATACCTGAATTTTTCTTAAAATAGATTTTATTTGAATGCCATTTTGTCTGCATAATAAAGTCTGAATTAAAAAGAATCTAATTATCTTAGTCTCTGTATTTCATACTACAGCCATTAGCATTTTATAGGCACTTTTAGCTAATATAAACAAACATTTTAAAGAGGAAGAATTCAGTTAAATTTAGATGAAGTGGTATTAAAGTGTGGCCAATATGAGATTAATGGCTTTTCCTCATTTTTTTGACTGAAGGTAAAGTAAAAATAGAAATGGAAATAATTTAATCCTGTGAGTATGACCTAAACAGAGCTCAGAACATCATTATGGCTAAACTGTCTCTATGGGACTATATTCTCTTCACCATCAATAAGGCTATCACACATAAATCACTACTTTTTAAAATAAAATGTTTCAAAAGAACAGGGGTCATGTGAGCTTTAGAGAATAGGTATTTAGGGATTATAAATATTAAAAATGTCTTTTTAATCAGTAGCAAATACAAGCTTTCTTTCTTTGGTTAAAAAAATGTTTCAATGAATTCATGGGACTTTTTTACTAACATTTATTTTGACCCTAAAACATTAATTTATCATAAATCACTGAGAGTATTATAGAAATGCAAGTTACTGGAAGAATCTTTGGAGTCAGAAGATACAGGCTTGGTAATAAATCAAATGCATTTTTCTTGTATTTAATTTTTCAAGATACAAATATTAATATTTTATGTTGGAAAAGGGTGGATAAATAAGGATTTCATGCATCTGCTTCCACTTAGAAGTATTTACTTTATGAAGGGAAAATAGACAAAGCCAAACAACCTAAACATAAGAATATTCCCCTGGCATGATTTATCAAAACTAATATTTTTTAAAAAGAAAATAATCTAAGTGTTCAATCAGAAGAGAAAAGTTAAACAAATAATGATGAAAGACTTACTAGTCTTATGCAATAATAAAGTAATAGTCATTGACAGAAATATATTCATGATCTATAGTTAAATGAATAATGTATATTTAGGGTATCTGTTTTCTGATCTGGCATGTAAGAATCTTGGAAGTCATCAGCTTGTCCTAACAAGTAAAAAGCTGAACAAACTAAGCATTCAGCAGCTCTTCTTAGGTCATCAGAAAAGTGAGGTCATAGGACAAATTACTAGCCCCCAAATTGGAGAGATAAGTAGATACAGAGCTTTACAAGCTACAGAACAGAAACCCAGGGACAGAAATCTCCATGGGACCTAATACTTGAATATGAAAATCTGAACTATAATTTATAAATTTCTAGGGATGCTCAGTATGGACATGTTAGAGTTAAGAACTCCATGAGGACTCAATAATCCCCCCTAGATACACACCACACTTTTGACTTTTGTGAGTTTTACAACCAGAATCCTTACCAGGCTCTAATATCTGAGAAAAATCCCTCACAGCTTCTAACAGAAGGGAAAGAAAAGTAAATGTTTTTAAATACAGAAGAGTATTATGTTCTCTAAAAAGGCCTGCACTCAAAAGAGAAACTATTCTACCAGAGTCCAACTTGCTGTTTTCTTGTCTGTACCCCAGCCTAATTTACCTAGAGGAAGGGAAATAAATACCCAACTCCTACACCCTCTGGACATTCTGTCGTACCTAAGGGAGAAAAAGTATTAACAAGTATTGCCCAAGTCCACAGACCAGGAACACAGGCTTACCAAAGACTGAGACTACTAGACCTACTAATAGGACTTTGGAATACTTCCCCTCAGGCCACAAAAGTGAAACACAACAGCAAGCTTATTGTTTTATTAAAGAAGAAAGATATTAACAACCTTAATGCATACCTCAAGGAATACTCCTAAATATACTTAGTAAGGACAGCAGTATTTTGATATCAAAATCAGACAACAGACCACAAAAAAGAAAATAAAAAGCCAACATCAATGGTTGAAACAGATGAAAAATATTCAACAAAATACTGGCAGATGGGACCCAATAGCAAATTAAAAGGATCATACACAAGGATAAGTGGGATTTATCCCTGATATGTAAGTATAGTTCAAAATCTAAAAATCAAATTATGTGACACAGCACATTAACAAAACAAAGAATAAAAATAAGATGATCATCATCCCAACAGACAAAGAAGAAGCTTTTGGCAAAATTCAGTACACTTTCATGATACAGAAAGGATAAAAGGAGAACCATAGATCAAATTCATTAATGAATATTGATGCAAAACTATTCAATAAAATCTTAGCAAATAGAGTACAGTTACACATTAAAAAATATGCATTATGATCAAGTAGGCCTTATCTCAGGGATGCAAGGTTGGTTTAAGATACAAATTCATAAAAGTAATTCACCACAAGCTAAAAGCAAAAACAGAGACCGTTCTATCCTCTCAATAGATGCAGAAAAAGCATTTGACAAAATTCAGCATCCTTCTCCAAGAAGAACACTGAGGACAATAGGCATAGATGGAACATTTCTTAAACTGATTGAAATCATATATGGTAAACCCACAGCTAATATCATACTGAATGGAATAAAACTGAAAACTTTTGCATTTAGAACTGGACACAAAGAGATCCACTAGTGCCACTGTTATTCAACATAGTTCTGGAAGTTCTAGTGAATGCAATTGGGCAAAAGAAGGATATAAGGGCATCCAAATAGGGGCAGAGGCAGTCAAACTCTAGCTCTTTGATGATGATATGATCTTAGAAAAACCCAGAGACTCAATCACAAGACTCCTGGAAGTGATCAAGAAATACAACAATGTTCCAGGGTATAAAATCAATGTCCATAAAACAGTAGCCTTTGTACATGCCAATAGCAGTCAACTTGAGAAAGAAATCGAGGACACAATTCCCTTCACAGCAGCTTCTAAGAAAATGAAATGCCTGGGAATATACTAACAAAGGAAGTGAAGGATCTATACTAGGAGAATTATGAAACCCTAAGGAAAAAAAATAGGAGAAGATATTAACAAATGGAATGATATTCCATGTTCTTGGTTGAAAAGAATCAACATTGTTAAAATGTCTATACTACCCAAACCAATCTACAGATTTAATGTAATATGCAGTAAAATATCAACATCATACTTTGAAGAACTAGAAATAAAAAATTCTTCATTATGTATGAAACCAGAAAAAAACCATATAGCCAATACTATTTTTATTAATAAAATCAATGCCAGAGGCATCATTCTATCAGACTTTAGGTTATATTACCAGTCCACAGTGATCAAAACAGCATGGTATTGCCACAAAAATAGAGACATAGACTTTAGGAATTGAATGAAAACCAAGATATGAAACCAGCCTCTGATTGCCATCTGATCTTTGATAAAACAAACAAAAGCATACATTGGGGAAAAGAATTTCTATTCAATGAATGGTAGTGGGAGAACTGGGTAACCACATATAGAAGACTGAAACTAAACTGCACTTTTTACCACTCAAAAAATGGACACAAAATGGATAACAGATTTACATCTAAGACATGAAATGATAAAAATGCTAGAAGAAAGTGCAGAGAAAAAACTCTTGATGCCTGCCTGGGGAAAGATTCATAAAGCAGACTTAATTGGCAATCACAATAACAACCAAAATAAACAAATGGAAGTCAATTAAGGTGAAAAGCTTCTGCATAGCTCAGGACACAACAATTAAAGCATGTTATGAATCTGACAAAGGATTGATAACTAGAATTTACAAACAACTCAAATAAATCAACTAAAAAGAGCAAACAATCCAATCTATCACTGGGAAAGAGACATGAATGGAAACTTCTCTAAAGAAGATAGACAAATGGCGAACAAACATGAAAAAATGCTCATCATCTCTAATCATCAGAGAAGTGCAAATCAAAACCACCCTGAGATGTCACCTATGCCCACTGAGAACATCACACCTCACTAAGTGTCAAGGTGCAGATCCTGGCACGGATGTGGAGAGAAGGAAACTCTTACACTGTTGGTGGCTTTGCAAACTAATTCAGCCTCTTTGGAAGGAAGTATGGACAATCCTCAAACAACTCAAAATAGACCTTACATTTGATCCCACAATTACTAGGCATCTACACAGAAGGAAAAAAATCATTTATCATAAGGGCATTTTACTAGATTGTTTAATGTACCTCAATTTATAATCACCAAAATGTGAATATAACCCAAGTGCCCATCAGCCCATGGATTAATAAACTTTGGTATATGTATACCATGGAATACTTTTCAGTCATAACAAAGATGGAGGAGACTTTACATCTTTTATATTAACCTGGATAGAGTTGGAGAACATTCTCTTTAGTAAAGTATCACGAGAATGGAAAAGCAAGTCTCCAATGTACTCAATACTAATAAGAAGCCAGTAGATGAACTAATACATGCTCACACAAGAGAAAAATTCAATTTAATTTAAGTTAGGGGGAAGGGTGAGGAGGAGGCTAAATGAGAGGAGGGAGGGATATTGATGTGATCCTACCTAATGGGTGCAATATAGGCATATATGGCACACCTTCTGGGTACAGGACACAACTATAACAGAGACCTTATCTAACACAAACAAACATTGTAACTTAATTGTTGTAGCCTTGTATTAATCTGAAGTAAAAAGAACATGATAAAGTAGGAATAGAAAGAAATTACTTCAATAGAGGCAATATTTGAAAATTCCACAAGAATACTCACTCTTACCATTACTATTAAACATAATACTTAAAGTTCTAGCCTGAGCACCTAGGCAAGAAAAGGAAGTAAAAGTCATCAAAATAAGAAAGAAACAGTAAAATTGTCCCTGGCATAGATGGCATAATCTTATATTTTATGTATATATAATAAAATAGGTATAATCTCAAGTCAGGAAGTAAAAGACTTATACACAAATCCTACAAAACATTGGTGAAATAAATTATTCAATAAACAAACAAATCTAAAGACATCTCATGTTTATGACTTAAAAAACCCAAAGTAATGCCTATTAAATTCCAGTGGCATTGTTTTACTAATAGAGAACCAATTGTAAAACTGACAGGCAGTCACAAGAGACTCTTATTAGCCAGATCAACCTTGAGAAAACATAATAAAGTTATAGACGTTACATTTCCTCTTTACAACAGATACTAAATTATAAAGCTATCATAATGTAAACAGTATGGTACTATTATAATGTTGAACACATAGGCCAAATGGAACAGAATAGAAAGCCCCCAAACAAATCTACACATTTACAGTCAATTGTCTCCAAGTCATTTCTCTAACTCAATTGACTTTTTGAAAATAGCCCCAAAAATACAATGAATAAAGGAATATCTATTTAACAAATGGCGTTGAGAAAAAGGAATCCACATTTTAAAGAACAAAGTTGTTTTCTTATGTTACATTGTACACAAAAATCAATTCAAAATACATACAGATTAAAAACTTAAATGTAAAATTCCAAACTGTCAAACTTGTAGGAGAAAACCATGGCATTGATCTTGTCAATAATTTCTGTAATATGACACCATAGCACAGACAATACAAGCAAGAAAAAATTGCAATTATATCAGACTAAAATGCTCTGAACAGTGCCAGGGACAATCAACAGAATAGAACAGCAACCTAAAGAAAGGAAAAAATATTTTCAGACCATGTCACATATCTGATAAGAGGTTACTGAGCAAAATATGTAAAGAACTCACAAAGGTCAATAGTAAAAATACAGTATTCTGATTAAAGACTTAAATAGTCATTTCCCAAAATAAGATATACAAATGACCAGCAGAAGAATGAAAATATAATAAATGCTCAATGTTTTTAGTCCTAAGGTAAATGCAAATCAAAAGCACAGTAAGGCATTACTAAAATCACCTTTTATAAATAATAAAAGGCCATATGGTGGGAATAGTTGTAGGGTCCTGAACTTAGTACAAGTATAGGCTTTGTGTGTATGTGTGTGTGTGTTTCTATATACATTTTAAGAAAGAAAGAAAAAAACTGTTATTAACATTGTAACATACAAGTCACAATTGACTTCTGAAGTTACAAGAGATACAAGATAAAATATATGAAATAATTGGTTTTTGCAGGTATATGTATATTTAGTATTACTATTGTAATACATATTTTCCTTCCTTAAAAGCAATATATATATTTTTAGCATGTTTTGTATATACAGAGTAGAACTTCCATAGCTGAACACTTCCTTCATTGACCACCTCAAGTTGATATAATTTTCAGAGACTAGATATTCACCACATGTATGTATCACTACAGTAAGCCAAGTTCCTTATGTTGAAAACCTCTGCTTGCTGACCAGTTTGTTATAGTCCCTGGGGTGGTCAACTTACAGTTTCTACTGTGTATTTGCAGAAAATGGATCAAAAAATAAGACAAACTATATGTTAAAATAAGACCAACTGTATGTTGTCCACAAGAAACCAACTTCAAATATAAAGACAAAAGACAAAAGTAAATGGATCCAGAAAGATATACCATGCTGGCACAAATTTAGAGAAAACAAAAGTAGCTGTATTAATTTAGACAAAGCAGACTTCAAAGAAAGGAAAATTATTTATATAAAGAGGTACATTGCATAAGACAAATGGGTCAATTCTCGAAGAAGACATAACAATCCCTAATGTGTATATGCCTAACAAGTATTAAAATACAGATTGGCCATAAAGTTGTTTTGCTCACTATTTTAAATTTCACACAAACTTTATGGCCACCCTGTATATAAGGCAAAATCTGATAGAACTGCAAGGAGAAATAGATGAATCCATTATTGTAGTTGGAGACTTCAAGAGTATTTATTTTAAATGGACAGAGTCAGCAGGCAGAAAATCAGTCAAGACAGTTGAACTCAGCAACAGAATTAATCAACTGGATGCTATATGCATATATATATAATTTCACTCAACAACAGCATAATACACATTTTTCTTGAAGTTGTATGGAGCATTTACCAAATTAGACCACATTCTTGGTTACAAAACTCATATTCACAAATTTAAAAGAATAAAATTATATTATTAATATCTCTGTTCTCAATGACATCAAAATAAAAGCCAGAAATAGAAAGATAATTGAAAATTCTTAAGTATATGGATTTTAAACAACACATGTAAAATAACATATGAGTCAAAGAATATATCTTAAAGAATTAAAGTTTTGAAGTTATTAAAATGAAAGTACAACTTGTCAAAAATTGTGGGATGCTGTGAAAATAGTCCTAAGGAGAAAATTTATATCATTGAATACATATTTGGGGAAGAAAAAAAGATCTAACATAAATCATCTATGTTTCCACTTTAGGAAACTAAAAAAAAAATGAGTAAATGAAATACAAAATAAATAAAAATTAGAACAGAAATAAATGAAATTAAAAACAAAAAAAAACGATGACTGAAGCAAAAACCTGTTTTTTTGAAAAGATTAAAAAAATGATACCCATTAGCCAGGATAACTAAGAAAAAATAAGACATGATCCCGATTACTAATATAAGAATTAAAAAAGACAAAATGAACATGGATGCCATGGATATTAAAATAACAATGATAACATAATATGTATACTGCTATGACCACAAATTTGATACCTTAAATGAAATAGACTAATTTTTTGAAAGACACAATCTGTCAATAAGGAAGATGTCTATTTCCTTTTATGAAAGAAAATAGAGTTACAAGAATGAAAACAATAGGCTTATATCTATTAAAGAAATTGAATCGAAATTAATAACATTTCAAAACAAAAAGTGCTGGAACTAGATAAGTTCACCAGTGAATTATATTATACATAAAAGGAGGAAATTATACCAATTCCCTACATTCTCTTCTCTAAAATAGGAGGAGAGGGAATATTTCTTCACTCATTCTATGAGGTCTATGTGTATCACCCCAATACACATATTAAAACCACACAAAGATATTAAAAAAAGAAAACTAGGTCCAACATTTCATATACAAGTGCAAAATACTCAGATATTAGCAAAATGAATCAAACAATGTATACAAATAATTGTATAGCATGACCAGGGAAATTTAACTGAAATATTCAAAGCTCATGCAACTTTGAAAAATTAATTAATGGAACCTATAATTTAAACAGGCTAAAGAAGAAATGTTCCATGGTCATGTCAATAGATGCAGAGAAATATTTTATAAAAGTCAAAATACATTCATAATAAAAATTTTGGCAAACTCTGCATAGAGGGAATTTTTTTCAACTAAATAAAAACATGTATAAAATACATACACACACACCCTGCTACACAGACAGAAACTAACATCATACTTACTGCTGACAAAGTGGACACTTTCCTACAAAGATAAAGAAAAAGGCAAGTGTTCCCTCTTACCATTCTTTTCAACATCATCTTGGAAACCCTAACTCATGCAATAATATATGAAAGAGAAACAAAAGATATACAAATTAGGAAGGGAGAAATTAGGAAGGGAAAGTTCTCTTTTTTACAGCTAGATGATTGTATATATGAAAAATCTAAAATAATTGGCAAAGTTTTTGGAAACTAGTACGTGATTATAGTAAGTTTGCAGAATACAGGGTAAATACACAGAGGTCAATTATTCTATATCTGCAATTAAGAAAAGAAATTCCAAATTAAAAACACAATACATTTACATTAGAACCCCCAAAATGAAATACTTAGTATAAATCTAACAAAATATGTACATGATCTATAGGATTGTGTATAAAACTCTGATGACAGAGATCATAGAACTGAATAAATGGAGAGATAGTCTATGTTCATGAATAGGAAGACTTAATACTTTCAAGAGATCAGTTTTTCCCAACCTAATACATAGCTACAAGATAATACCTATAAAAATCTCAGTAAGCTGTTTTGTAAATATTCTCAAAACGATTCTGAAGTTTATATGGAGAAGCAAAACATCCAGAGTAGCCAATTCAATATTGAAGAAGAAAAACAAAGGTGAGGGACTGACAATATGGAATTTAAGACTTACTATAATGCTACAGTCATTAAAATAGTGTGGTACCAATGAAGAACTAGACAAACAAATCAATGGACCAGAATAAGAAAGCCTAGAAATGTGTCTCCTTAAATACAAATATTGCAAAATATTCTCTACATGTTAGCCATCTTTTTTTTTTTTTTGTAAAATTTTGTAAAGAATATTTTGTAAATAAAGGTACATTTAACTTCAATTTCCCATTTTCCCTATGTATGGCAACATGTGGGTTCCCCTATAGTAAACTAATCTTTGACAAAAAAGCAAAAGCAATACACTGGACCAAAAAATAATCTTTTCTACAAGTGGTGTTTGAACAATTACACATTCATAGGCAAAAAAAAAAAAAAAAAAAAAAGGAATCTAAACACAAACCTTAAACCCTTCACAAAATTTAACTCAAACTGAACTATATATATATAAATGCAAAATGTTAAACTATAAAACTAGAAGGTGAGAGAAAATCTATACAACTATGTGTATGTCCAAGATTTTTTAGAGATAGCAGCAAAAGGACAGTTGATTACAGAAATAATTGATACACTAGATTTCATTTAAATTCAACACTTCTGCTCTGCAAAAGACGTCAAACAAGAGAATGAGAGGCAATACACAGACTAGGAGAAAACATTCGCAAAAGACACAAATGGTAAAAGACTATTGTCTAAAACACTAAAACTCTCAAGGTCAACAATATAAAAATAAATAGTCCAAAAAAAAAAAAAGCCAAAGATTGTAACAGATATCTCACCAAAGAAGATGTAGAATGGCAAATGAGCAAGTTAAAAGATGCTCCATATCACATGTTCTCCAGGAAATGAAAAGGAAAACAATGTGATTCTACTTGTGTCTACTATAATGGCCAAATCTGGAACACTGCCAACACCATATGCTGGTGAGCACGTGGAGCAACGGGAACTCTCATTCATTACTGAGGGAAACGAAAAAAATTATAGCCATTTTGAAGACAGTTTGGTGGCTTCTTACAAAACAAAACATACTCTTAGCATATGATCTAGCAGTCCTGCTCCTCACTATTTATCTGAAGGAGTTGGAAACTTATGTCCACACCACGCACACACAGACACACAAAATCTGCATATGGATGTTTACAGTAGATTTCTTCATAACTGACAGAATTTGGAAGCAACAAAAATGTCCTGCAGTTTGGGGTAAGTAAAATTATTCTGTATGACACTATTATAGTGGCTACATGTCATTATGGGTCAACATATATAAAAGGTATACCACTCAAAGTGAACTGTAAAATAAACTATGAATCTTGAGTGAAATGATTTGTCAATGTAGGTTTATTAATTATAACATATGCATCACTCTAGTGTGGATGGGATGATCAACATAAATTCATTTACATGGAAATAGAGAGCAGGTGAACAAAAATGGCTATAATGAGAGAACTATATGTTTTTTTAAGTTCTGTGGAATCCTGGTAACAAAATAAAAAATTGAACAGAGCTCCTTAGATTCCATTATACTTCTTTTTCTATGTAAACATTTTTTTGGGGGAAAAAAATTAAGTCCTTGATTATGTCAAGGCATAGTTCAAGAGAGCATTCTAAAACCCTTCCCCCCCCAACCCCAGAGGAGTTGTGTAAATGGCCCACAAAGAATCTAAGTCAAAGATTTTTTTTTTAGTTTTTAAAAATAAATATAATGAAACGGTTTTGCCACCTTTGCTAGAAAACCTGAAATTCATGAAAACAGAAAAATTGGAAAAGGACAATAATGTTTTGATAACAGTGGAAAGCTATTTAATTAACTGCCAAAATGAAGTTCACTAGAATAAAATGTAACATTTTATAAAACTTAAGCCTTTTTTTCAATATTTTAAAAATGCACCTCATTCACATCAATGCAAATATTTTATTAAAATGTTATATTTAGGGCTTCTTTGCTTTCATAGTGAGTCAGAAAGTACAATAAGTGGAAAATTTGGGTGCATGGTACAATTTTAAGATCAATCTCTCTCCAAGGAAAAAGGAGGAATCTAAAATGCCTAGAATTGATTTCCAGAGACATCAGACAACATGCCTGACAGATAGTGTTGATTCAATAGCGATTCAATAGAACATTCAAAATGCAAATAGAGGGTAAGAATTCCATTAATCATTCGACTATACTCTGAACCCAGGCCAAAGAACTTCAAAATCTGGTGAGAACTCAGTCTTAGACACTGAAGTGATTTAAGGATATTGTCATGAATTATAAAATGTCTTAATTAAATAGCACTCCCCTGTATTCATATACCACCATCACAACCATCACAAATTTGGATTAATGAGCTATATAATTCTTATGGTAATTCTGGGTGAGTAAAGAAAGGCATCTAACATTCTATATAATGGCTTATTTTCCCTCAGTCATTTTCAAATCCTGAATTACATTCATTCATTCATTCAGTACTTATAGATTGACAACTTTATAATGTGGGAAGTACTGAGAATAGTTAGAATTTATCTTTATTCTTAGAAATTTCCAACTAATCGAAGAAAAACTACCATAAGACAATGAGCATAATAAAAAATTATAAACAGAGAGATAGAACTGATTAAGTGATCTGGGGAAAAATAATACATATATATGTGGAGAGAATATTCCACAAAAGTTGGGGTATGATACAAACAGGGGCAAAGTTTGGAGGTATGTTTAAAAGAAATAATAAGTTTCTTCCTTGACTGCTGCCATAACGTAAGGTGACCAGATTTTAATTTTGGTAAAGCAGGACACCATTGATCAGGGGTGGGGTAGGGTTGGGCAGAGGAAGGGTGTGTTCTTAATTAAAAATTTGGTCTATATGGAGCAACAAAAATTTTTATAGAACACAAAAATAGTATTGTAATATATGTATTTTTAATTTCAACATAAGTACAGTTTACAAATATAATACATTTAAAAAAATTATGTATGGGGCGGTGCCTGTGGCTCAAAGGAGTAGGGTGCTGGTCTACCTGGGCAATTTTGCCCAGGAGGGGAGTAAGGAGGTTACATTAGCCTTTTCATTTCAAAATGAAGTTACATTAACCTCTTCATTCCCAAGTGGAGTTATGTTAAGCTTTTGGCAGCCAAAAACTATATATTCCCTTTCCGTTGTCCCACCGTTTCCTAGCTTGTCGTGCATTCTTTCCAAAAATCGAGAGTTTTTTAAAATGCCACAAGATGCAGGACAAATTGTTAAAAATTGGGACTGTCCCACCAAAAGTGGGACGTCTGGTCACCTTACCATAAGAGTGTTGCTGTTAGGGTCACAGAAAAGCCATGTCAGGAAGAATAAGCACGTTTATTAAAATTGTGTTTTAAATAAAGGTGACCATCTGCTTGCTCAGGCAAAATGGCGAACTTTCTTTATTTACAGTTGGTTTATACAGGCAATTTTGTGCATGTGCACTATACAGCAATAACCTCATTAATATTCATTACAATCTCTCTGCACATGTGCATTGGGCATCAATGACTTCTCTCTTCATATGCGCATTGGACATCATTGACTTCATTAATCCATTTAAACATCTTGTGACCACCGGCCCTCTAAGTAGCTCCTCCCTAATAATCTGATAATCTAGCCAACATACACCTTTGAGCATAACCCTTTAAACATAACCCAGATTAACATAACTTAATGAAGAACATGTTGTCAGTCATTACGTCTTTTGTTTTTATCTGATGAAGCCTGAGGCTATGGGGGAAAGAGACAATTTGAACGTCTGTTCTACTGACCTTGCTATTTGAAGACAGTTACTTCGATCTTTAAAACAAGGCATAATAAAGAAACTTCTAGGGCATACAGAAATTTGTGTGGAAACCTCTGCTCCCATGTGAACCTTAAGTCAGGGGTTTTTTACACCCACAACTGACCAGGCTGAGCTTAGGTCAAGGGGGTTTTAGGCCCCCAACCAACCTGGCCATATGGGATTCTGCCTCCATTTCTCACATGTATGTCTGCACAAAGTCTTTCACTGCTTTCTCTCAAACAGCGTTTTTGGCCAGAGGCAGAGAGGCCTTTTGCCTATACTTGACTTTCAAATAAAGGATGTATTTGAGTTCTAAGGAGCAATTTTGAGCCTCTCACAATAAATAATAATAAAATAAAATAAAAGGTACCTACTGAATGTGATAGAGAAAGGAAATTGGATTGATGGTTAGGAGAACACGAGAATGATTTTTAAACAGTACACGAAAGAATTCATAAACAATGGAAATCTGGACAAAAAGAATTCATGCTGTGTGAACAAAAGGACTACTAAGACATAATGGAAGACTCAACTTCAGAATTCTGCCTATGTAGTGGAAAACAATCACATTAGTACATAATTAACCAAAAAATTAGAGTAGATGCAATAAATGTTAGATCTTTACCAGTATTGAAGAATGGAAAGGTCAGTATGTTAAAGGTTTACTAAAGGATGTCTGAATTAGGAGGATTATCAAAATGACTGAGTATGGAATCTATCTTGGGAGAGAGTGAGTTGAACAGGAAAGATAAGAAATAGAACAACAACCTGGGAGACCACTATGAGGTTCAGTAACTAGAGATCATAATCAAGGTGGAGAAATTTTTTGATGGTCTAGTACATAGAGCTTTTTCATTATGTACTTTGAGACACAGAGGATAATAAAACCTATGTGGCCAAGATAATCAGATATGTTGATGATTAAGTCATTGATAGTAACAAAGACCAGGGATGAAAGAATAAAGAAGAGTATGGCACTGGATTCACAGAAGATCCTGAAGAGCTTTCATGGGGGGCAATAGCTGCAAATATTGAAGTAGCACACAGAATTCATTCATTTATTTTAGAAATATTTATTGCCTGTCCTATACTTAGCATGTTTCAGTACTGACTGAACAAATATATGTGAAGCCCATGTTCTCAATGAATATGCATTCTAATTGGAGAGACAGAAAGCCAACAAGCAAATACAATATATATTGTATATAAGAGCTATGAAGAAAAATAAAGCAACACTGTGATATTGTGATATTATATGAGTTTATGGAAAGCTTCAAATAGAAGATAGCATTTAGCATTGGGCCTGAGACTCAATAGAAAGAAAAAGAGTCAATATCTTATTGGGAACAATGAAGAAAGCAAGTCATACGTCCTGAGGGCAGGAACAGGGGAATGTATGACAAACAGCAAAGAAGCAAGTGTGACTTGTGCACAGAGATCTTGGGGCATGAGACCAAAGGCAGAGGTTAAAATGACAAAGGAAGCAGGAGGAAGACTAATTTTGAGCTTTTTAGGTCAAGATAATGGCTTTCAATTTTAGCGAAATGGAAATATGTCAGCTTAAATAGTAGACTAAAAGAAGAGAATTAAACAGAAAGAATAATTAGGAGAGAAATTTAATAATCCACTGGGCAATTTTGGTGGCTTAGGCCAGAATGGTCTGGTGAAAATAATAAAAAAAAATGGTTGGCAACTGGATAAAGATTACCGAGGAATATGACGTAAGCAGCAGAGAGAATGAAGAAAAGGAGAGAGAAATGTCAAAGTTGACTCTAAAGTTTCTGGTTCAAAGAACTTGAAGAATATAGCTGCCATTGAGCTGGGAGTATACCAAGGGATGGGCAATTTTAGTGGGGAGGAAAATCAATAATTCATTTTGGTCATGTTAAATTTGAGATGTGACCAAAATGGTCTTAAAATTCCCCTCAGGTTTACTAAAATTTAAACAAGTTTCTCTCTAAACATAAGCCCCTACCATTCTTTTTTAACAGAGCATTGATTTTAGATAATTTGTAAGAGAAAACTTTCTCTGCCTCTTTCAGATGCAAATCTTCCACAGCCCAGAAATGTCTTTCCTAAGGAGGTGGGAGGTATCCCTTTGAAATCTACTCACAAAGGAAGATAGCACTTAGGCTCATCCATGATGCTCTAGATGACAGTGTTTCATTTGTTTTCATGACTGAGTAGTATGCCAATGTGTATATATACACTGCATTATCTTATCCATTTATCCATTAATGGATACCTCAGTTAATTCTGCATCTTAGTTGTTGTGAACACTTCTGTGATAAACATGGGAGTAGTCTTTGTATCCCTGATATCTCTTTGACATACCAATTTTATTTCCTTCCTTCATATATATACACACACACACATATCCCCAGTAATGAGACTTGCTCATATTGTTAACCCACACTGAGAGTCGGAACATGGCTGCAAAGGCATGAGGAATTTTATTCATTCAAGCTCAGAGCCTGGCTGCCCTTTAATAAAAAGTGGGAACAGCCCTTACAGACTATTTAGAAAGTCCCTTTATACCTCTCCCTCTTCCTTCCTATTAGACCATCCCACCCCATCCCCTTATTGGTAGGTAAACCATGTCTGTCCTAAACTGATAGGTACAGGGTGGTCATGTTCAGGGTTGATTGACTCAGGGACGAGTCTTCTTTGTCTCAGGTGAATGAATGAGAAGGAAGGGATAAAGGTTACAAGTGGGGCATTTGTAGAGTAGAGTGGTGAGTGCAAAAAGGGGAGGAGGTCACAAGTGGGGCGAGTGCAGAGTAGAGTGGCGAGTGCAAAAAGGGGAGGGGGTGCAAAAAGGATGTGGGCTGAGTGCACAAGAGGGCTAGTGGGACAAAGGGAAGGGGGTCAGGATGTGGGCTGTAACACCTAGGTATGATAAGGTCCTTGGTATGCGGCAGCCTGTTGTTCTGAATAAACAACAAAAGGAGGTAGTTCAACTTGTGACTTGAGTTAATTAGTTTGGCTCCCACAATATGATAATTCTATTTTTAGTTTTCTGAGGAACCTACATATTTTTGTGCATAATAGCTATAATTTATTTACATTTGTTATTTTTTATCTTTTTGTACTAAGTAAAGCCAGGCACAGAAAACAAATACTACGTGATCTTATTTATATATGCAGTCTAAAAGAGCTGATCTCATAGAAGTAGAGAGTAGAATAGCAATTACCAGAGGCTTAGGAGAATAGAGGGAAGGAGGAGATAGGGAAAGGGTGGTAAATGAGTACAAAGTTATGGTTAGAAGGAATAAATTCTGGTATTCTATTGCACAGAAAGGTGACTATAGTAAAAAATAACATACTATACAGTTTAAAATAACTAGAAGAGAGGATTTTGAATGTTCTCACTACAAACAAATGACAAGCATTGGAGGTTTTGGATATGCTGATTACCCTAATTTGATCATTATTCTCTCTTTCTCTACCCACACACACACACACATACACACTCTATCAATAATATATCCCATAAATAGATACAATTATTATTTTTAAGTTGAAAACAAAATAAAAATTTTAAAAAAAGATAGAAAGCGCCTCAATTTGCTAGTTTCTGATAGGAGTCAAACTTCAACATACAGCACTTATCAAAACTGGTGTCCTCACCACATGGACTAGCCTTCCCCTGATGTCAGTCTTCTGGTGCTCTTCCACTAGCACATCCCTGTGATTAAAGCTTTCCCACTTTTAGTTTCAACAGAGTTGAGTTCAATCTCTCTATCTCAACAGCCTTCTTAAAAAGAATTTTAATAGATTAGAAGTATAGAAGTTGAATTCCGTTTTATGCATATATTGTATAGTGGTGGAGTCTGGCTGGGTTTTGGTGTACTCATCACCCAAATAGGGTACACTGTGTCCATGGGTAGTTTTTCCATCCCTTTTAACAACCCATTCCTGCAAGTCTCCAGTGTCCACTATGCTATTCTCTTTGCCTTTCTTTGTATAGCCATGGTTAGCTCCTATTTATAAGTAGAATATGCAGCATTTATTTTCTGTTACTAAGTTGCTTTAAATAGGATAATGGCTTCCAGTTCTCTCCAAGTTGTTGCAAAAGACATTATTTCACTTTTTCTTATGGCTGAGTAATATTTCATTATATATATAAAATGTACTATTATATATACATACTGCACATTTGTGTATAAACATATATTTTTATTTATATTTATATACACACCACATTTTCCTTACCCACTCATCAGTCAATAGGCATACAGGCTGAATCCATATCTTTCCAATTATGAGTTCTATGTATGAGTACAGTAATATTTTTGGTATAATGATTAATTTTCCTCTTGGTTAAATATGCTGTAATTGGGCTATAGAATTGAATGGTAGATCTAGTTTCAGTTCTTTGAGCTATCTCCATGCTGACCTCCACAGAGGTATAATGCTGCTTTGGTTACTATTGCCTTGTGGTATAATTTAAAGTTAGGCAACATGATGCCTCCAGCTTTATTCTTTTTACTTAGGCTAGCATTGGCTATTCAGGATCATTTTTGTTTCCATATGAATTTTAGAATTGTTTTCTCTTAGTCTATGAAAACTGATGTTGGTATTTTGATATTAATTACAAGGAATCTGTAGATTTCCTTTGGGCAGTATGGTCATGTTAACAATATTGTTTCTTCTGATCCATGGATATTGAATGTTCTTTTGTTTGTATTATCCATGCTTTCTTTTATCAGTGATTTGTAGTCTTCCTCATGGATTTCTTTATTCCCCTTATTTAAATTTATTTCTGCATGTATTTTTAACAATTATAAATGGGATTGAGTTATTGATTTTGTTCTCAGCTTAGTAATTGCTGGTGTGTAGAAACGCTACCGGGAAGCCTGGTTTCCCTGCCCCTCTCTGGTCAGGTGGCAGCTGCAACAGCAACAACAACCCAACCCAGCCCAAAGATAGGGATCAGCCCATGTTAAACTCTCAGAATGGCACCTTGGATCACCTAGGGCCTCACCCAGATAATCAGCAAGGGTGAGAAACTGTGGGAAATGCTGTTTGCTCATGTCCTAGTCTCAACAGTAGCCTGCATCAGGGTGGTGGAGTCCTTAACAGGGGTGCATGGGAGCATCTGCGCTTCTGTAGTGGCTACCAGCATGCCTGTGATTTCCAGGTATTTAGGCTCTCAGAATGTTGCCCAGCTCAAGCTGCTCCAGGCTTGAGCTTGTGGGATTCCATGTGAATTCTCTTTTTGGAGCAATGTCTCTGTGCAATCTCCAAGCAGCTCCTTATGGCAGGCCCCAAACCTGGATTGTTCAGGGGGTTCTCTTGTAGTCAACATTGTAAAACTTTATGTTTCCCCACACCAGGAGCTTCTCTTGGCTATTAGTCAGTCCCCTGTTAGTTAAGTTGTCTTGAATCCCCTCTTTATTCATTTTTAATCCTACCCATCACTTCCTTGGTGAACGCTAACATTGATAGTATTGAATAAAGTCAACTGATCTGGTACAATTTTTCTCTTACAGATGCACATTAGATAATTAAATATGAATATCAAGAAGTGGAGATATGAGTCTGAAATTCCAAGGAGATGTTCAAGCTGGAAATATAATTTAGAACATTTCAGGATTGTGATCATATTTAAAGCTTCAAAATGGAAAAATATCACCTGAAGAGATGACTGAATCTTGCAATATTTTAGTGTTTATAAACTGGAGATATAGCAGAATTATCAAAGGAGTTTGAGAAGGAAGTCAGTGAGGTATGTAGAAAAACAGATTTGGCACTATTGTGGTCAAAAACAGAAATTATTTCAAGTAATAATGATTAACAGTGTGAAATGATTATGCTTGGTCAAACTGGATCTCTTATAAATAACCATTAGATTACATAATGCAGAGATCTTTTGTGTCCATGGCAAGAGCCACCCAGTGGATCTGCAGGTACACAAACCTGAATGTAGAAAATCAAGAGGGCCTGGGGGGAGGAAAGGAGAAACTGTGCCTACACAAACTCCTTCCTGGATAGCAGAGAAATGGGGCAGAACTATGAAGGAATTTAGAATCAAGAGGAGGTTTCTTTAAGATATTGTACATTTATATAGTGATAAAAATAAAGTATTAGTGAAAAAGATGATGATAGGCCATAGCAAGAGCAATGGTCTTGAGTAGACAGAAGTGGGTGGGGTCAGTACCTAAGTAGGTGGGCTGGCCTTGATATTCAAGTAGAGAATGTGTAGTATGAGTTTTGTTGGTGGTATATGTGTTGGTGGAAGCATGAGATAATCCTTTTCTAGTTGTATTTGCCTCCTCATTGAAATTAGAAATAAGCTCATTAGCTGAAAGAGAGGTGGTCACCTAGAAGACAGCAGGGTGCAAAAGGGAAATTTGAGTAGAAAAGAGGAAATAGAAAACAATTTCCTGAGTGATTGAGCAAGTGAAAATGAAGAGGCATAACAGAACAACACCCAAGACGTGAGACCTGAAGACAGACATTGCTGGAAGGGCTGGAAGGGACAAGTGATCAGAAGTGGTAAATATTTGTTGTTTGGCTTCTTCTTCTTCTTTTTTTTCTTTTTTGGTTATAGAGAGACAGAGTTTTGGGAATAAAAGTTCTCAAAAGAGGGTGGAAGTATAAGAGGTCAGGGTTAGAGAATAGATGTTTTGATTGTTATTGAATTTGGAACGTTTGGAGTGGGTACAATTATTAATTATGAAATTTAGATATGACCATGGCAAATGATTGGATAAACACAAGGCAACCAGAGATGAGGTCAAGGAACAGAGAGGTCATGTATTGTGTTAGGGTTGGAGGAGCACCATCATATCCAGACACAGAGTTACAAGACATATGAAGGAGATCCTGGCAGACATCTCTTCTAATAAAAAGTGTTAACATTTAACAGGGCACTTTGATAATTGGTAAATGAAATCTCATCTAAGGAGCTTGTTTCAAATGCAGGTGTTCCTTAGTCAAGTGATCAAGGTGAACATGGTAAGTGACAAGTCTTGTTGACCGTATGCATCACTGCCATGATGTGAGAAAATGGCAATTCACTTCAATGGCTTTTCTTCCCCAATACTTACCATTCTACTTTAATCATGAGGAAAACAGCAAAAAAATCCCAAATGAGGGGCATTTTATAAAATTTCTTGAAATTTCAAGGTCATAAGAAATAAACAAAAAAAGTATGAGATACTATTACAGTGAAGAGATATTTACGAAGACTGAATGACATCCTGAGTGGGATTCTGAAACAGAAAAAGGAAATTAGAGGAAAATAACTAGATAAGTTAGAAGAAAGTATGGGTTTAGTTAATAATAATGCATCAATACTGGCTCTTTGGTTGTGACACAAGTACCATAATAATGTAAGATGTTGACAGTGGGAAACAGAGACTCTATAAATTATCTTTTCAGTGTTTCTTTAAATGTGAACCAATCTTTTTTTTTTTTTTTTTTTTTTTTTTTTAGAAAGTGCCAAAATTTTTTGAGATGGTTATATTGCAATGGCAAAAAAAAAAAAACAAACAAAAAAAAAAAAACCTCTTATTCAATCAGCAATCATAGTCTTTCTTATTTACTCAAATAAATTGAAAATGTATGTCCACACACAATCTGCACACAGATTTTATAGCAGCTTTAACCACAGTCA
>CAUYTI010078408.1:0-22175 GCA_963575145.1 Galago senegalensis
GCGCCTGTGGTCCCAGCTACTTGGGAGGCAGAGGCAAGAGACTCGCTTGAGCCCAGGAGTTGAAGGTTGCTGTGAGTTGTAATGCCACGGCACTCTACCCAGGGGGACAGCTTGAGGCTCTGTCTCAAAAAAAAAAAAAAAAAAGAGTTCACATCCTCCTCAGAAAAAAATAAACTCAATCATGTTGCTTCTGTACTTACAGATGATCTCAAATGTATTAAAATACACATATACAGGCTCAACACCCATAGCTCAGTGGTTAGGGTGCTGGCCACATACACCAAGGCTGGCAGTTCGAACCTAGCCCAGGCCTGCTAAACAACAATGACAACTGCAACAGAAAAAATATCTGGGCCTTGTGGCAGGCACCTATAGTCCCAGCTTCTTGGGAGGCTGAGGCAAGAGAATTGCTTAAGCCTAAGAGTCTGAGGTTGCTGTGAGATGCGATGCCACGGCACTCTACTGAGGGCAACATAGCGAGTCTCTATCTCAAAAATAAATAAATAAAAATTTTTTTAAAAATACATACATATACACACATACTTTTCTTGAAAAGAAACAGAACCACTTCTAATAAAGTATATATTTAAGAGGATTTTATATTTCAATCTTTAATATGAAAAGGTAGAGATACTATGTATTCTGGTCACTTTATTTTCTATATTATTCATTTTTTTTTAGTAGATGAGGAAAAAATCTGTCTCTCTGCTTATTCATAGTTCTCAGCATGTGAATGGGATAACACCTTTGTCCCTGGATTTTTATTTTTCTAGTACAGCCAGTCATAATTTTGAAGTCTTTCCTTTCTTCAATCCACAGAGGTTTATTTTTCATTCTGGATAATTAAGACTAATGACAAAAAAAAACTCAATTATGCCTAGCAAAATTCTATTATCTCATTTCCCAAGGGGTACTTGTGAGTCCTGCCCCACCAGCAGCCAGGATACACAAGAACTCTGTTTTAAAGCAGTTCCACATGAATGCCTGTTTCTCCCTTGTGTTCTCCATGGCTGGGAATCACCTCTTTGAAAAACACAATGCCATGCTGAATGTGCATTTTTCATTAAAATGTGACCTGTTTCCAGGCTGGTATCTGTGCTCCAATTCAACTAACCCTTTGGCCAAATTCACACCCACATATTTTGGACATTCTTCTGGCCTAAAACTGCACCCAGAGCATCTGTTCTGTACAAAGGATTAATGTGGAAAAAAATGTGTGTGCAGATCAGAAGCCAGGCTGGCCACTGGACACCCATTCCTGATGCTTGGTCAGCCCACAAAGTGTAGGAGACGGCCATGGGCCATGTGAAGTATATGGTTTACTTTAAATCTTAGAGCTTTTAAATTCCCAAATGGGTGGGCAAGGGGAAAAAATAAAAACAAAAAGCAATCTTGAAAGCATTTCTTTTTTCCATTCTGTTTTGGTTCTTTGTCATCAGATAACCTCTTACAGTTTCTAATATTAAGCTCTTAAAGAAAGTCTTTTCCTTAGGATGCTCTGTTTTAATCAAGAATCAAAGAAATGTTTGGGATTTTTTTATGAGTGGATAAAACAAGGAAAATACAATTTTTAAGCCCTAAAATTAAGGGTGACTGGAAGCTTATATACATTTTCATTTATCCAGAACTCTCTTTTCCTCTTTTTCCTGCATCACTTCTAAATAGAACACACATACACACAAACAATTCAGCTTAAGGAAATTGTATTTTTAAACTGTAGGTGTAAGCCAGGCTCAGTGGCTTAGGCCTGTATTGTAATCCTAGCACTCTGGAGGCTGAGACAGGTGGATTGCCTTAGGTTAAGAGTTCGAGACCAGCCTGAACAAGAATGAGACCCCATCTCTACTAAAAATAGAAAAAAAAAAATTGGCTGGGTGTCATGGCAAGTGCCTTAAAGTCCCAGCTACTCTGGAGGCTGAGGCAAGAGGATCACTTGAGCCTAGAGTTTGAGTTTGCTGTGAGCTATGATGATGCCACGGTACTCTACCCAGGACAATAGAGGGAGACACTGTCTCAAAAATAAAAAATAGAGGAAATCATCCTTTGGTTCCTCCCATGTGCATGGTATTCGGAAATAAACCTTTCTCTTATTACGCTATTAAAAAAAATAAAAATAATCAATAAATAAACAAATGTAGGTAGTGATATGAATGCATCTTGGGTTTTTTAATTAATGGCATGCATAAACAGGACGCTAAAGACTAGTGACCGGACATCACCCATGTTAAGTTATATAAACACTCAGCCAAATTTTCATTTTGTGCATAGACTGTGATTAATAAGGAAGCTTCTTCTAGTTTTGCTTAAGGAGGAGAGTTCAAAGAATGTATATGGAGAGAGCTTCTTTTTCATATGCAAAATGTATAACATTTCTCTCTATCCTTCCAATATATACCAGAGTCACGTGTCACCCAGGCTGGAAAGAACTAACACTCTCTAACATGCTGCAGTAGAACCCAGGCGTTCTTTTGACCCAAACAATGAGCACTCAATGTTCTACCACCATGTTGTGGCCATCTTTCTATATGTCTTGTCGGTAACTTTGAACAGATACTTAATAGATGTCTTTCCATTGTAAGCTTAGAAAAGATAATAGAATTGCCTCTGATTCTCCCTTCCAAGACCTCAAAACAGAACTGAATTCTTTCCACCTCCTCACCCTCCACACTTAGGGAAGAATAAGTCCTAAGGTTTGATCTATAAAAGTGATAACAAAACTATTTTGAAATTCTCGCTTCCTTCCCCCTGCCCCAAGGTGGGTTAATACTGACACAACTTTGTAAGAAAGCAATTTCACTTACAACTTCACAGCATTGACCGAAACACAGTGAAAATAAGGCTACAATAAATAAATAAATAAATAAATAAAACAAATGCTAATCCCCCAAATATGGCTTTCTGCTCCCCACCCAGCAGAATTCCAGTGCAGCTTCAGTTCACTGTGACTCTAATCTCTTAAAGCAGCGAACACATGCCCACACAAAATAGTTTCCAATGTTTTCTTTGAAGTCAGAAACTGGCTGCTTACACTTTAAATATTTTTCACTATTTTTTCCATTTCTTTTTTTAATTTAAAGTGACACCTGTCGAAGATTAGTGAATGTGGATGGAAGCAGAATTAACAAATACAAGTGCTTGCCTTTTCTTCAGTGAGCAGAGAAGTTGGCTGAAAGTACTATCTCAGAGCACCCCCTTGTGGCAAAAAGCACTAATGAAGTGATTCTATGGAAAAAGTCACAAATGTTTCAATATAAAATAAATACTGCTTTTCTATTTTTTTTTTTTTGAGACAGAAGTTCACTTTGCCACCCTTAGTGGAGTGCTGTGGCATTGTAGCTCACAGCAATCTCAAACTCCTTGACTCAAGCGATTCTCTTGTCTCAGCCTCCTGAGCAGCTGGGACTACCAGTGCTGGCCACAATGCCCGGCTATTTTTAGAGACAGGGTCTTGCTCTTGCTCAGGCTGGTCTCGAACTTGTGAGCTCAGGCAATCCACCTGGAGGATTTTTGCTACAGCAGGAAAGACAAGAAAGGAGATAATAATTCTGGCCCAAACAAGCAATTGTCTATAATAATTTAGCATGTCAGGAAATTCACACATAACTTCTTTTTCCTGTTATTTTTTTAACCCATTATTTAAACTTTTCAATTGTTCCATATGTCTCAAGAATAAATCTCTATGTTCTTGCACTGAACATTATAAAAAGCCATCAAATTTAAGCATGCTTGAACAGGAATTAATGTGGTAGAACTTGGTTTAATAGCATCTTTGTTTTTTTATTCAGGATCTCAGTCACCCCTGGTAGAGTGCTGTGGTATTATTGTAGCTTTCAGCAACCTCAAAATCTTGGGCTCAATGGGAAGCCAAGGCAGGTGGATTGCCTGAGCTCACAGTTTCAAGACCATCCTGAGCCAGACTGAGACCTCATCTCTAAAAATAGCCAGGTGTTCTGGTGGGTGCCTATAGTCTTAGCTACTTGGGAGGCTGAGGCAAGAGAATTGCTAAACCCAGGAGTTTGAGGTTGCCATGAGCTATGATGCCATAGCACTCTACTGAGGGTAACAAAGTGAGACTCTGTCTCAAAAAAAAGAAAAAATTCTTGGACTCCAGAGATCTTTCTGTCTCAGCCTCAAGTAGCTGGGCCTACAGGTACCTGCCATGACACCCGGCAAGTTTTTCTATTTTTAGAAGAGATGGGCTCTCTCTCTTACTCAGGCTGACCTCAAACTCCTGAGCTCAAACAATCTACCCACCTCCGCCTCCTAGAGCGTTAGGATTACAGGCATGAGCCACTGTACCACCTAACAGCATCTTTAAATGTTAATCAGAAGAATAGTATTAGATATTGAGTTTTTCTATTTCTTCAAGAAAAACATTCTTATTATTAATCTATAATTACCTGATGCCGTAGGTACAGTATAAATATCACCAGAACAGGGTTTCTAAAAGGTCAGTTCCAAGGAAGCCAGAGCCCTACCAAGTTAAAAAAGATCTAGGTATTAAACATGGGACCAGTGGCAGGGTGCACTGATTTGATAAATAGGTTCAGAAGTACAAGACTAAATACCAGGATATGGAGGCCAGTATAGGATGAATTGTAATTAGACAAAATCCCCAAACCAAATGCCTGAACCAGCTATCTCACCAAGTGGGCCAGCTGCTGCCAGAGTTGGGTCCTCATGAAAGAAATTGGGGCGGGGTATCTTCCTGAAAGCAGCCAGGAGGAAGATCCCAAGAAGTCCAAGTCCAAGTCCTTAAAGAGTTCTGAGAACTGATTCAGGTTACTCAAGAGCAATGTAGGTCCCAAGGGCAGGAAACATGATCCAGAGGCACAAAAGGAACTTCAGTGGACCCTGGGCAAAGATTGTGAGTGGGTCTTACCTTTTTTGTTGTTGTTGTTGAGCAAGATGAGCAAGAGAAACAAAGAGCTTGAAAGATGGAGACTTTTATTTCCTCATAATCTTCTTCCCCCACCAACATATATGAATGTATAGACATACTGCTAAGCAAGGTCCCTTACATATAGAAGGTATTCTATAAAGAGTTGTTAAAATTTAAAGAAGAGTAACTTAAATGTCAATATTCCCAAGGGTTCATCTCTGACTTCTTCCCTTGTCACTTTACATGTCCATGCTGGGTGATCCATCTCTCCCCTTCACTCGTATTTTTCAAGTCCCTCTCTTTCACTAATGACTCCAAAATCTCTACCTCTAACCCTGGCTTATTGACTATTTGACCAATTCGGGTGGATAACCCAGAGGTGTCCTGATTTATCAGGTCCCAAACAGAATCCATTAACTTGAGTTATGACTCCTTCCTCCAGACCTTTTCTTCAAGTATTTGTGAATCACTTATCCATCCAGTTGCCCCAGTTAAAAATCTGGAAGTCATCTTGAACTCTTCCCTTTCTCATCCCACCAAATAATTACCAGATGCCCTCATTTCTGATTCCTCATCTCTCAAAATCAACACTTTTTTTTTAGATAGGACCTTGCTCTGTTACCCAGGCTGGAGTGGCATGATCATAGCTCAATGTAGGTTTAAACTCCTGGGTTCAAACAATCCTCCTAACTTAGCCTTCTGAGTAGATGGGATTATAGGCACACTCCACAACCCCAGCTCATTTTTTTTTTTAATTTATTGTAAAGACAGGGTCTCTAAATTGCCCAGGCTGGGGTGGAACTCTTGGCCTCAGGTAATCCTCCCCCCACCACCACCACTTTGGCCTCCCAAAATGCTCACATTACAGGGGTGAGCCACCATGCCTGGCCTAACTTCTCATTTTTATTCCCCCTGCCACTATCTTAATTCAGGTTGGTCCTGGATTACTGTGATAATAATTCAGTATTACTGCTTCTAGCTTCCAGCCTTCACCCCTATCCCAAAAATAATCTGCATCACTTGAGGACTTTTCCAAAAGGCAAGTGTTTATGTTGCTGTCCTACTTAAAATTCATCACTAGCCTGCCAATAGTTACCAGAAAAAAAAAACAAAACTAGATGCCACAGCATGGTATAAAATACAGGCTGGCTTTTTTCTCCAACTGTCCATCTATCTGTCCAATAAATATTTATTTTTGTTTAAAAAATATTACATTATATAAATACTTATATAAGAGCACCTTTAATACTCCAGACGTTGCACTGATCACTGGGAATGCAACAATGGACAAGACAGACCTAGTCTGTGCCTTCATCGCGCACTGTAAAGGGAGGGACCAGTCAGCAACCAGAACACCACAATGCATGTGTAAGTACTGTAAAGAGGCGCCAGCTCAGTCCTGAGCAGGAGTAGGAAGTTACCACTCAGGGCTTTTCCCTCAGCCCAGATCTGAAGGATGAGAGGAAGGATGTTGCAGGCAGAGGGAACAGCATATACAAAGGCTCACAAAAGAGGTGATCTTGCAGTAAGGAAAAGGGAAAGAATTGAGACTGGAGATACTGTTAAGAATAAAATTATGAGCCGAGTGCAGTGGCTCACACCTGTAATTCTAGCACTCTGGAAGGCCAAGGTAAGTGGACTGCTTGACCTCAGGATTTTGAGATCAGCCTGAGCAAGAATGAGACCCCATCTCTATTAAAAATAGAAAATCTAGCCAGGAAGTGTGCCCTGCACCAGTAATTCCAGCTACTCGGGAGGCTGAGGTAGGATTGCTTGAGCCCAAGAGTTTGGGGTTGCTGTGAGCTACGATGATGCATGACACTCTAGCCTGAGCAACAGAGTAAGACTCTGCCTCAAAATAAATTAATTAAATTATACAGGCCAGGCCCAGTGGCTCATGCCTGTAATCCCTGCACTTTGGGAAGTGAAGACAGGAGGATTGTTTGAGCATAGGACTTTAAGACCAGCCTGAGCAAGAGTGAGACCCCATCTCTATAAAAAATACACAAATTAGCTGGGCATGGTGGCACACACCTTTAGTCCCAGCTACTTAGCAAGCTGAGGCAGGAGAATTTCTGGAGATCAGAAGTTTGACGTTGCAATAAGCTATGATGATGCCATTGCATTCTAGCACAGTGACAGTAACATTCTGTCTCAATAAAACAAAATATAATACAATAATACAGGTCTGGAACTCCCCTGTAGGTGTTTGGACTTAGTTCTGAGGGCCATTAAACAGGTATAAGTGAAGGACTGACTTAAGCAGACTTATGTATTAAAACTCACTCTAGCTGTCACATGGAGAATGGTATGAGGACAGGGGACAGGACTGAAAGCATCCAGAATATATATTTAGGAGGTGAAACCAGTGACATTTGGTGATAGACTGAATAGAGCAGGGAGGAAAAGAGAGAGGTGTCTTTTTAATTTTTATTTTTTTTTATTTTTTGGAGACAGAGCCTCACTATGTTGCTCTCAGTAGAGTGCCATGATATCACAGCTCATAGCAACCTCAAACTCTTGGGCTTAAGCAATTCTTTCCTCAGCCTCCTGAGTAGCTGGGACTACAGGCACCGGCCAGAATGCCCAGCTGTTTTTTGGTTACAGTTATCATTGTTACTTAGCAGGCCCGGGCCAGGCTCAAACCTGCCAGCCTTAGTGTACGTGGCCCGCGCCAGTCTCACTGAGCTATGGGCGCTGAGCCTGTGCTGCATATTAAAGTAGCCACTAGCTGCATGTGGCTACTGGGCACTTTGTCTGAGGCTAGTGCAACTGAGTGATTAGATTTTTAATTTAAGAAACACATTTAGGGGTGGTGCCTGTGTCTCAAGGAGTAAGCACCAGCCCCATATACTGGAGGTGGTGGGTTCAAACCCGACCCTGGCCAAAAACTGCAAAAAAAAACCAAGAAACACATTTAAATAGCCGCATACGGCTAGTGGTTACCATATTGGACCACATTATAGCTTACCCAAATGTTACCTCCTTTATTTATGCTGCTCTGTCCCTGTCTTTTCCCAGCTAATCAGCCCATCCTTAAGCCACTGTAGCACTTTATTAAAGAACCTATCAGAATTCATCAAATTACATGATAATCATTTATTTGCCAGAGATGATACTGAAAATAAAACTACCTCTCAGACATCACTTTTTGTGAGGATTAAAAGAAATGTTTAAATGTTTAGAACTTTGAATCCGTTAGTTTCCTTCTCTTCCTCCCAACAAAAAGTCCCAGTACTCAAAACAGAACATAATATGTAGACTACTCACTCTACTGCTTTGCCAAAAAAGTTTCATCAAGACCTCAAATTATTGGGCTGGGCGCAGTAGCTCATGCCTATAATTCTAGCACTCTGGGAGGCGAAGGTAGGTGGATCACCTTAGCTCAGACCAGCCTGAGCTAGAGTGAGACCCCCATCTCTAAAAAATAGCCAGGCATTATGGCTGGTGCCTGTAGTTCTAGCTACTTTCAAGGCTGAGGCAAGAGGATCACTTGTGTCCAAGAGTTTGATGTTGCTGTAAGCTATGACACCATAGCACTCTACTGAGGGCAACAAAGTGAGACTGTCTCAAAATAATAATAATTTTAAAACGACTTCAAATTATAACCATTTATTATCCCAAAGAGACCACTTTTGTTTTTTCTAAAGTCAATATTGTTAGCTGTTCTAGCCATACCATATTGATCTCTTGAAGCCACTTTTAACCAGTGATGAATCGTGCTTCATCCTTCAACCCTCACCTCACCCCAGCCTTATGATCTTGCATCCAGAAGAACTTGAGGGTCACAGGGGTCCTCAAACTTTTTAAACAGGGGACTAGTTTCACTGTCCCTCAGACCATTGGAGGGTCGGGCTGAGGGCTCCAGGACGAGTCAGCTGCTAACTAGGACAAGCAGCAGCAGCAAAAACACCCGGCAGGCCGGATAAATGTCCTAGGCAGGCCACATGTGGCCCGCAGGCCATAGTTTGCAGACGTCTGGCTAGGGTAACTGAACAGCAGCTCTAACTTCAAAGGCACAATGTCAGCTCCTTATTCCAGAATTTCCTATTAACTACCAGAGAAGTCCACCAGAGGGCCCTTTACTGCGGCATGCAATGGGTGGGAATTTCATAGCTCCACTGTAAAACATGTTATGAGATAGCACAGATTATTGGTGCTGAAGTTCTAAGAAAACATGAGAGACAGCCAAGTGGGCACTGTGGCTCACGCCTATAATCCCAGCATTCTGGAAGGCCAAGGTGGGGGGATTGCTTGAGCCCAGAAGTTAGAGACCAGCCTGAGCAAGAGTGAGACCCTGACTCTACTAAAAATAGAAAAATTAGCAGGGAATCATGGAGAGGTACCACCTGTAGTCCCAGCTTCTCAGGAGGCTGAGGCAAGAGAATCACTTGAGCCCAAGAGTTTAAAGTTGCTGTGAGCTATGATGCCACAGCACTCTACCCAAGGGGTAACAGAGTGAGACTCCAAAGAAAAAAAAGAAAACATGAGTGAAACTGGAAAGTAATTATACCTTCCTCTTGCCACAGTTCTTCCAGAAATTCAAAAACATGGAGAAAATTGAGAGAAAATCAGTTTATTGCTTCTCGAACAGCACATTCAACTACTGACGCTGTCATACTAAGTCAGAACCCAGAACTCCAGAAGTATGCTAGAGCAGGCAGGATCCCTGGCTTGCAGATGATCCATTCAGGGGTATCAGAAGGCATCTAAACCTCAAAAATTGCATGCATTTTTCTAAGGACAAAAGATCCTCAAAAAGGTTTAAGAGATGAAAGAAAGAAATCTGATTCAGAACCACTGGAAGAGCTTCCCCCCACCACCATTATTTTGTGATACCAAAGAAGATTCAAGGAGAAATCTGGACTCAGAAATCCCCTCTAAGATTATCTCAGCCAGAGACAGATCAAGGAATTGGTGGTTAAGCCCCTGTTTTTCAGGGAAAGCCTGAATGGCAGAACTGAAAGGCCAGCAAAGCCTCAGCATTCACCACCAGTCTAAAAGGAACAGAATAAATGATAATTGTCAGTAGTTAAGGCAGAATACAGGCTGAGAAACAAAAGGCAGATAAATGAGAATGGCTCTCCAGGAACTGAAATCTCAGGCACTAGGGACAAATGGGGATCATTGGCATAGAAAAAGGGGTGGAACCCCCCGGTGTGATGCAGATTTGTTTGAAGCCAGTGACCAGCTCCTACACTTGGGAGTCCCCAGTGGTCAGCTTTCCCCTCCCCCACAGCTCAAAGTAGACTCACAATACCTCATCCAGCAGAGAGCAGTTTCCTCACTGGCACTCAACCGACCACCATGGAAAACTTTGGATGAGCAGAGTCTGCCCTCAGAGTGAAGTCTAAGAATTTTAAAAAGTCTGAAGTGTGGACACTTCAGGAAAGAGAATTTGGGGAACTTTTATGATTTCTTTCTGTCCCTTTAGGATGAAAGGTTTGGGTTTTAAGGTGTACTTAAGCCATTTGAGGGAAGTCTGGAGTTTTGAAAAATAAAGGACTTTCTCTTTGATGGACCATTATTCCTGACCTCTCCCATCTATAGATTAAATCTGACTCATTAACAATATCTAGAAAAAATCCTTGAGGCAGGAGACTCGCTTGAGCCCAGGAGTTGGAGGGTGCTGTGAGCAGTGAAGCCATAGCATTCTACCCAGGGGCTCAGCTTGAGGTTCTGTCTCAAAAAAAAAAAAAAAAAGACTTAAAAAGGCTCTGCGCCTGTGGCTCAACTACTCAGGTGGCTGAAGGAAGAGAATCAGCTAAGCCCAAGAACTAGAAGTTGCTGTGAGCTGTGACGCCACAGCACTCTACTGAGATGGCGATAAAGTGAGACTCTGTCTCTTAAAAATAAAGAAAGAAAGTCTAAGGAGGCATCTACCCCTCGGGAATTCTGAGTTCTAATGCCAATGCAGCCACTTTCCAGTTGGGTGATTTTGAAAAGTTATTTAACCTCAGATTCCTCATTTGTAAAATGGAAATAATAAGATTTACCTTGGGAGTAATATTGTAGGTGCCAAAAAAATGAGGAGTAGTTGTGAGTGTGTGATTATCCCAGTCTCCCTCTGAGATGAGAGAATAAGATAAAATATAATGCATCATACAAAAAACACTCTAAAAAGTAAAAGAACTATATAAGAACAGTAATTAATAAATCTACAAGAATAATATAAAGCATATCAAGAGCTCACTTTGGCCATGACACACAACAAAACTAGGCTAATGCTTGTTTCAGAACTATTGAAATTATTTGCAAGACCAATAAGAAACTATCAGAAGACTAATTTCTGCTCAGTATCAGAAAAGTTTACCAACAGTGATCCTACAACAGAAGGGCTGCTTCAGGAAACTGTGATTTCCTTACTTCTAGGAACAGGACCTTAGACAGAGGAAGAAGGTGGGAGGTGAATGAGAAGCGCTTAAACTGTTTAATTCATCTGCTGACCTGGACTTTGTAAGTTCTCTTCTGAACCTAGAAATTCTCTGTTAGAGAATTACACAAGAAAATTCTACTTCAAAACTACACTCCTGGCCAAGAGTGAAGGATTGCACCCCGTAATCTAGCACTCTGGGAAGCCGAGGCAGGGAGGCAGGTGGATTGCTTGAGCTCAGGAATCTAAGACCAGCCTGAGCAAAATTGAGACCCTATCTCTACCAAAAATAGAAAAACTAGCCAGGCATTGTGGTGGCTGCCTGTAGTCCCCAGCTACTCAGGAGGCTGAGGCAAAAGTGTCTCTTGAGTCCAAGAGTTTGAGGTTGCTGTGAGCTATGTGACACCACAGCACTACACCCAGGGCAACAGAGTGAACTCTGTCTCCAAAAAAAAGTTAAGATAGGCACAGAGCCTATGGCTCAAGTGGCTAAGGTGCCAGCCTTAGGTGACATACACCTAAGGTGGCAGGTTCGAATCCAGCTCAGGCCCACCAAAACAACAATGACAGCTGCAACCAAAAAATAGCCAGGCATTGTGGCGGGCACCTGTGGTCCCAGCTACTTGGGAGGCAGAGGTAGGAGACTTGCTTGAGCCCAGGAGTTGGAGGTTGCTGTGAGCTGTGATGCCACTGCACTCTACCCAGAGGGATAGCTTGAAGCTCTGTCTCAAAAAAAAAAAAAAAGTTAAGATAAGCTACAAAGCTGGGCATATTCTGCAACTGTAATCCCAGCAATCCCAGAGGCTGAGGCAGAAGGATCACTCAAGCCCAGGTCTTTGAGTCCAGCCTGGGTAACATGGTATGATCCCATGTCTAAAAAATAATTTTATTTTATTATTTTTTTTTTTTTTTAGAGCCAGAGTTTCACTTTGTCACCCTTGGTAGAATACCGTGGAGTCACAGCTCACAGCAACCTCCAGCTCTTGGCCATAGGCAATTCTCTTACCTCAGCTTCCCGAGTAGCTAGGACTACATGAACTAAAAAAATTTTAATAAAATAATTTTAAAGCAAACTAGAGGCTACCAAAAGAAAACCTCCCTCATCTCAATGGATGTAGAAATAGGGCCAAGTAACATAGTGGAAATAAGTATAGAAATTTCTAAAGTCAGACTTCCCAGATTCAAATCCTGGTATTACCACCTATTAGCTACATGACCTGAAATAAGTTACTTTATCTCTCTGTACTCTGGTGTTTCATCCCTAAATGGGAATAACAGGGCTGTTGTGAAGATTAAATAACGAAATATCTATAAAGCTGCTTAGCATAGTCGTTGACAGACTGTGTTTATGAAATAACAGTAACACAGTGGCTCTCTATGTATAGGTGACAGGTTTTAAATAGAGTCTTTTTGAAATACTTAAAAATAAGATTTTGTACTCTGAGAGGCCAAGACAGGTGGATTGCCTGTTTACAGGTTCAAGACCAGCCTGAGCAAGAGTCTCACTTTGTCATCCTTGATAGAGTGCCATGGGGTCAGAGCTCACAGCAACCTTAAACTCTTGGGCTCAAGTGATTCTCTTGCCTCAGCCTCCCAAGTAGCTGAGACTATAGGTGCCCACCACAACAGCTGACTATTTTTAGAGATGGGGTCTTGCTCTTGCTCAGGCTGGTCTTGAACCCATAAGCTCAGGCAATCCACCTGCCTCGGTCTCCCAGAGTGTTAGGATTACAGGCATAAGCCATGCACCTGGCCTGATTTACTCAGTTTTAAATGATAAACCAAGGGGGAAAACGTGTGGGAGGGTATTTTTTTTTTGAGACAAAGTCTCATTTGTCGCTCTGGATAGAGTGGCCTGGTGTCATAGCTCACAGAAACCTCAAACTCTTGGGCTCAAGCAATTCTCTTATCTCAGCCTCCTGAGTAGCTGGGGGGACTACAGGCACCTGCCACAACACCCAGCTATCTTTAGAGACGAGGTCTCACTCTGGCTCAGGCTAGTCTCGAACCTGTGAGCTCAGGCCAATCCACCCTCTTCAGTCTCCCAGAATGCTAGGATTACAGGTATGAGCCACTGCGCCTGGCCTTTTTAATTTTTTTTGAGATAGGGTCTTACTGTGTCACCCTCGGTAGAGTGCTGTGGTGTCACAGCTCACAGCAACCTCCAACTCTTGGGCCTAAGTGATTCTCTTGCCTCAGCCTCCCAGGGTAGCTGGGACTACAGGTACCCACCACAATGCCTGGCTATTTTTTTGTTATTGTTGTCACTGTTGTTTTGGCAGGCCCTGGCTGGGTTTGAACCCACCAGCCCTGGTGCATGTGGCTGGCACCCTAACCACTGAGCTATGGGCACCAAGCCAGAAAAAAGATTTTAATAACTACCAAAAAAAAAAAAATTCTTGTAAAGAACAATGGCTAGTCATAAGAAGACTTGTTTTCTTTTTTTTGAGACAGAGCCTCAAGCTATCACCCTGGGTAGAGTGCCATGGCATCATAGCTCACAGCAACCTCCAACTCCTGGGCTCAAGCAAGTCTCCTGCCTCAGCCTCCCAAGTAGCTGGGACTATAGGCACCCGCCACAACACCCAGCTATTTTTTGGTTGCAGTCATCATTGTTATTTGGCGGCCTGAACTGAATTTGAACCCGCCACCTTAGGTGTATGTGGCTGGTGCCTTAGCCACTTGAGCCACAGGCGCCGAACCAGAAGACTGATTTTCTAATCTTAGATCTGATGATTGCTATGTGGCTTCAGATAATCCACTTAGTACTTTAATTATTTAATGCTTTTATTTTCTCGTTATAGAACGCTAAGTAAGAAGAAAGGGGATGTATATGAAAATCCTTTGATTGGTATAAATTGCTCTGCAATGAAAAGCATTATTACTAATTGCAAAATTCTACCTTTCCCCATTATATTTATGTTGAAATTATGTCTTTAATATATCTTTGAGATACCATAACTCTCTCTTCTCTCCATCAGATTTTTTAGTGAAATGACTGAAAGGCATTTTGGTAAATAGATAAAAGCCATAGTGACAAAAACTGGCTACTGGAATAAAGCCAAATGTTTCTGAGAAAAGGGAGGAATCAGTAATAAAATCAAAGACCAGCAGATGCCATGTTTGTACTGCCCAGGCGGGTCACCTTCTCTTTCAATAAACCTGGCCTAAAAAAAAAAAAAGACTATACATTTAGTGTTCGTAAGACAGATACCATGTCTCTATTATTTTTCAGATCTGTCAGTTAAAAAACAAAGTAGCTGCTATAATATACTCAAGAGCTTTAATATTACATTAATCAAAGCTGACAACCATGAAAACCATTTATTGTTGTATTCGAACCACTAATTTCAGATGAAATCTAAAACATTCAATTCCCAAGTGTTAACACTGACATGCCAACAAAGGAAATATTTGGTAGCTAGATCCCACTATTTTTGGGCATTTACTTGAGAAAAGAAACTAAGCATGTAACTTAAATAGGTAACTAAATTGTACCGTATCACTGCAGTGGCTTCAATAAAATCTGCTCAGCCAAAAGTTGAACAAATTTCACTATGGTTTAATTTGAAATCTATGTTGTCAGACAACCAATTCCAATTACTAAGTTCTCGACTTAGCACATGTGGTGAGAGCACTGCCTAAATGATCCAAAGTTGCATTGCCATTCCTATAGAAGCCAGTTAACCTAAAAAGGAAAAAAAAGTCAGTGACATATCACAACTTGCTATCCAGCCACCTTCTTGATTTTGGTGAAACTGATCCAAAGACAACTTTGGATAAAATTGTAGATGAACTGCCTGAGTGGAAAAGCTACTTGAAATGCTATCTTCAGAAATGAAGTAATAGGCTCGGCGCCTGTGGCTCAAGTGGTTAAGGCTCCAGCCACATACACCTAAGGTGGCAGGTTCGAATCTAGCCCGGGCCTGCCAAACAACAATGACGGCTGCAACCAAAAAATAGCCAGGCATTGTAACAGGCACCTGTGGTCCCAGCTACTTGGGAGGCTCAGACAGGAGACTTGCTTGAGCCCAGGAGTTGGAGGTTGCTGTGAGCTGTGATGCCACAGCACTCTACCCAGGGTGACAGCTTGAGGCTCTGTCTCAAAAAAAAAGAAATGAAGTAATAGTACTCCGCCAATCTACAAGTAAATGGACTATAAGAAACTCTACTTAATCTAAATATAGACAACAGAGCAAGCCTTGATCCAGTTAGGAGAAAGCATTGCCAAATCTCACATTTCCCAGAGCAGATCCTGTTCCTGCTCTGTGTGTGAATTTGAGCAAGCAGATTAAATTTTGAACATGTTTCCTCAGCTGTAAAGGGGGAATAACAGTACCAATCTCCTTAGGACTGGTGAATTAAGGTGAGCAGTGAATAAAAGCTGTTACTAAGTAAAACAGTAACGACTGTAGTGGGAGCAGCAGCCACTGAGGTTCCCATTTTGTCTTGATGCACTGAGCATCACACAAAGTCTCAGAGGGAAAACCAAGAGAATGTGTCAGGAAGGAAAGGGTGATCAGATGGTGAAGGAAGATCAATGGCTTTTGAATGTGACAAGAAAGGAATTGTGAGCAACTTTGTCTCAAAGGAACATTTTCAAAGCAGTAAGACAGGAAGCCGGAATGTAGGCAAAGGGAAAAACAAATCTCAAGAAAATGGAGGCAGCAGGTATAAACAAGGTTTTTTGTTTTTTTTTATTAAACATTTTATATCTACCAATCACTACTACAGAGTCATGATTATGAAAAACTCTGGGAAGGATTTATGTTTCAAGGCTTTTTATTCAAGCTCTGATTTATAGAAAGTTTTGGGACTGAGAAAAACAGTACTGAGACTCTTTTTTTCTTTTTTTTTGAGACAGAGCCTCAAGCTGTCCCCCTGGGTAGACTGCCGTGGCATCACAACTCACAGCAACCTCCAACTGCTGGGCTCTAGCGAGTCTCCTGCCTTAGCCTCCCAAGTAGCTGGGACCACAGGCGCCCGCCATAACGCCTGGCTATTTTTTGATTGCAGCCGTCATTGTTATTTGGTGGGCCCAGGCTGGATTCGAACCAGCCACCTTAGGTGTATGTGGCTGGCACCTTAGCCACTTGAGCCACAGGCGCTGAGCCAGTGCTGAGACTCCTAATGCCATGGCTCTAAGTCACAAATAAGAACTATGTTCCATCAGTGGTGGACAATATATAAAGCTATTGAGATATGTTTTATTATTACAATTTCCACAAAGCACATTGATAATGAATAAAACATTGGCAAGGAAAGTGATCGGAGGAGGCATGCCATTTCTCTAAGTACACATAGAGACTGAAAGACAATGAATTTTTAGTGATCACAATAAAACATGCTACGCCCACTAGATTATGACTACACCACTGAAATCTGCAGATACAGTTTTGTCATTGTAAGGAAGAAAAGAAATAAGGTGGTTGAGACAGAAAGCAATTGGCCAAGCAATTTCTTTCAAGATGTGGATAACTGTGTGTGCTTAAAAGCAGAAGATAAGGAGCCAGAAGACAGGAAGGTAATGAAGATACAGAAGAGGAAGAGGAACACTTAGCAACAAAGTACATGATGTATTAGTACAGGATAAGATTCAATAGCAGGGGGCAGCACCTGTGGCTCAAAGGCGTAGGGCGCTGACCCCATATGCCAGAGGTGGCAGGTTCAAACCCAGCCCTGGCCAAAAACTGCAAAAAAAAAATTCAATAACAGAAGCACCTAACATTTATTGAGTACTATTATCCTATCAAAATATTTTGTTAAATATCTGTCTGATGCACAGTAACAGCTAACACTTGACATGTAATTCCCATTTGATTTTTACTGGTGTCAATATAAATTATAAATTAAGTAATGTTATATATCCACCTTTTGGACTTCAAATTTACTGTGAATTCATGGAGTGCTTCATAGCTTACAAAGCTTTCACAGAACGCTCACAATAGTGCTGTGAATCTGCAGAGTCAGTTTTGTAATTCTCATTTTCAGATAAAGAAATTGAGAGGTAGAAAGGTTAAATGACATGTTTGAAGGTACATACATATTTGAGGTTCCAGGAAAGAGGAAAGCCCAAATACAAATCCAATTTCTTAAGATACCCTCTCATTCTCCCGCTCTCTTTCTCCAGCAAAAAATTATTATTCTTCCCACTTCAGCTAGCATTGCTGATAGAAAAGACACAAATAGAAAGATACCAGCAAGACATTAAGAAACAGGGTATTCCCACCAGTCAGAAAATGAACTTAGATTCTAGCCCTAAAGAGAGCCATTGTCTTGTGATCAAAGTCCTCTCAGAGTGCATTATATTAACACACATATATAACAAAGAAGCCACCAGCATCAACTATAAGGAATCTCTGTATTCATGTATTAAGTCCATACCGTGTGTAATACCTCTACCAACATGCCAACTTATCCTTAAAATCTTTAAAAATAATTTGAAAAATGAAAATGTGCACATTCCAACTTAACTGTAAGCTCCATGACATTTTTTTTCTTTGATTGAGACAGAGCCGCACTCTATCGCCTTGAGTAGAGTGCCAGTGTCATCATAGCTCACAGCAACCTCAAACTCTTAGGCTCAAGTGATCCTCCTGTCTCAGCCTCCTGAGTAGCTGGGACTACCAGTGCCGACCACAATGCTCAGCTAGTTTTTCTATTTTTATCTTTATTTATTTATTTGTTTTTTGAGTCAGAGTCTCAAGCTGTCACCCTGAGTCGAATGCCATGGTAGCACCATGGCTCACAGCAACCTCCAACTCTTGGTCTCAAACAATTCTCTTGCCTCATTTTTCTTTTTTTCTTTTAGACAGAGTCTCACTTTGTTGCCCTTGGTAGAGTACCATGGCATCATAGCTCACAGCAACCTCAAACTCTTGGGCTCAAGTGATTCTCTTGCCTCAGCCTCCCAAGTAGCGGGGACTATAGGTACCCACAATAATGCCCAGCTATTTTTAGAGATGAGGTCTCCCTCTGGCTCAGGCTGGTCTCAAACCTGTGAGCTCAGGCAATCCAGTTGCCTGGGCCTCCCAAATGCTAGGATTACAGGCATGAACCACCACACCTGGCCCAGTTTTTCTATTTTTAATAGAGACCAGGGTCTTGCTTTTTGCTCAGGCTGTTCTCAAACTCCTGAGCTCAAGCAATCCACCTGCCTTGGCCTCTTGGAGTGCTAAGATTACAGGTGTGAGCCACTTCATCTGGCCTTCCATAACATTTTTAGTAAGTTAATTTTCATATAAGTGATAACTTGTAGAGGATTAGAATCCTACATGCACCTGTTTAACCTTAAAAAGCAGTTAGAGGCCAGACAAGGCTGCTCATGTCTGTAATCCTAGTACTCTGGGAGGCCAAAGCAGGTGAATTGCCTGAGCTCATGGGTTTAAGACCAGCCTGAGCAAGAGCAAGAACCTGTCTCTTAAAATAACTGGGCATTGTGGTAGGCACCTGTAGTCCCATCTACTCAGGAGGCTGAGGCAAGAAGATCACTTGAGCCCAAGAATTGGTGGATACTGTGAGCTGTGACACCATGGTACTCTACCAAGGGCAATAGAGTGAGATTCTGCCTCAAAATAAATAAATAAATAAATAAAGCCGATAGAGTAAGATAACTGACCAGTGAGGTAGTTCTACCCTTAAAATGTTTTGTATATAAATTAAGTCATGAATATGTCTTTGAAGAGTGAGCAGAAACACTCACCTTGACTTATTAGTCACTTATTATTGACAGTAAACTACAGAGAAGGGTAAATATCATCCAGAAAGTACCATGTACAAATGAAAGTTATGACTTCAGCATCAAAGTTTTCCCAAAAGACAGGCTGGTGAACAAATTCCTTTATCAACACTCAACATTGAGAGGCTGAAGTGAATGGACTGCTTGAGCTCAGGAGTTTGAGATCAGCTTGAGCAAGAGCAAGACCCTGTCTCTACTGAAAACAGAAAAAAACTAGCTGGGTGGTGTGGCAGGTGCCCATAGTCCCAGCTACTTGGGAGGCTGAGGCAAGAGGATCTCTTGAGCCCAAGAGTTTGTTGAGGTTGCTATGAGGTATGATGCCACGGCACTCTACCCAGGGCAACAGAGTGAGACTCTGTCTCAAAACAAACAAACAAACAAAAAAACACACTTATTACCCTGTGCTAGACATTATGTGCAGTCTCATTTAATTCTCATTGTATCCCCAACTAATTAGTTATAGCACTCAAGCCACAAATGAGAAAACTGAGCCTCGGAGGAGTTAGATAGCTTATTTTACCTAAGGAGAGAAAACTTAGATTACTCCAAAACTTTCGACTGAACCATTATGGCCCTACCCTTCAACCCCCTTTACAGGAATGATTATGTTTGCTTCAGAGCAAAGAATGAGCAGTATTTTGTCTGACCTTATTTTTTTATTTATTTATTTTTTTTAGAGACAGGGTCTCACTTTATCGCCCTCTCACCACATGAGAGTGATGTGGTATCACAGCTCACAGCAACCTCCAACTTCTGGGCTTAGGTGATTCTCTTGCCTCAGCCTCCAGAGTAGCTAGGACTATAGGCACCTGTCACACTGCCTGGCTAATTTTTTGTTGCAGTTTGGTCAGGGCCAGGTTTGAACCCACTACCCTCAGTATATGGGGCTGGTCCCCTACGCACTGAGCCACAGGCACCACCCATCTGACCCTGCTATAAGAAGATACAGCTTGTTTTATGGGATTCCATTATTTCAATACATTTGTTTTTTGTTTTGTTTTGTTTTCAGAGACAGAGTCTCTCAGTCACCCTAGGGGTTCAGTGCCATCACAGCATCCTCATAGCTCCTAGCAACCTCAAACTGTTAGGCTCAAGCAGCCCTCACACCTCAGTCACCCAAGTAGCTGGGACTATACGCATCTGCCACAATAATAAAGGAAAAGGAATTTCTAAATTTTTCTAAATTTGTTTTTCACAGAAGCAGGGTCTCGCTCTTGCTCAAGCAATCTACCCTTCTCAGCCTCCTAGTTACAGGTACGAGCCACGGCACCCAGCTCTATTTTAGTGTATTTCTTGGGTAAATTGTAACTTGAAAAAAGGAAACAGATCTGAGGCAATGATCCTATTACTATTGTAAGGCTTGGCAACTATGGATGTGGGAGAAATACCCCTGAAGCAAATCTGAGTTTATAACTAAATTTTATCTTTCACCAAGGTATACTTAAGTATGTAAGAAAAACAATGAGAATTAGAAGGAAAAAGTGAGAAAACTCAATTTGTAGTGGAGTATAAAATATGTGCAGATTGCTTTTTTTCTATCATGAGAAGATAAGAAAGCCTTTGTAGAAATGTTTGGAGAAGATAATTAAGGCTCTAAGAAAAATTATCTGCCTAAATAATTGTCACTGGCATGCTTAGCACACATACATTGAGAGGTAGGGAGACTATGAATTTACTAGACTGTAAGGAACTTAAAAGACAGAGTCCTAATCCTCCTTCTATCAACACTGGTAAATTACTAGGCAAATAATATGTACTCAACAAATATTTGGGAATGAATGACTAGTTGAACACATAAGTAAGTGAAAGCAAAAGACTAAATGGTTATCTGCCAACTAGAATGAAGATAAAGTTGATGAAGAAATTTCTTTTCCTTTATCAATGCTTACATTTACCACATTATCATACCACATTATTATAGAAGCACATATAAAGGAAGGCTTCAAGTGCCTTGGAATATGCATGAAGCTTTGTGTAGGTGATTATCAATACATATGTGAATTACACACTGTATTTCATAATACATAGTTACAGTTCTGTTCTATGGAATGCATAAAATTAAAACATTGCCTAGTAGAGTGCCCAACACATAGCAGATGTTCAACACACATTTGTTACTAAACATATGCTATTGTTGAAGTCTTGTTAATAGTTATTATGTTTTGCCTCCAGAAAAGAGAATTCCATTTTTTATTCATGCTTGACTAAAATCTTGCCTATATTTAAGAAAATAATTTTGGGTGGCACCTGTGGCTCAATGAGTAGGGTGCCGGCCCCACATACTGAGGGTGGTGGGTTCAAACCCGGCCCCGGCCAAACTGCCACAATAAATAAATAAAAAGTATGTGAGAAAAAATAAATAAATAAATAAAATTAACCCTCCTTTCTTTAAAAAAAAAAAAAAGAAAGAAAATAATTTTTAGGTCCATTTTTGTCTTTTAAAATGCTTTTACATCTTTTTGCTTTATTTGGGAAAAAAATCCCCAGCTACTGACTCTTGCTAAAGTACACTGTAAATGAAACAAAGCAACTGAGATGCTCAGAAATTACATATATCTGCAGCAACCAATATTCCCTTTATCAGCCTTATGAAGCCTTTCATATGACTTTGAGCAGAAATGATGTTCACTGTATAGAAAAATCAAGAATAGCTGACAGAATAATTTCTGTATTAAAGAAAAAGAACAGGGCAAGTGACTATTTAGTAATGTCCCTTTGGTTTGGATTCTTAGGATTTTTCTGTTTATTTTACTTAAGAATACAACAATATAAAGCTATGAATAAAGAAGATAAATTTTAAGAATATGTCTTCTTGTCATGAACTAAATAACCAACAATAAAAATGTTATCATATGCATTCCAGGATTCCAGATAACAGAGACATACATACTAAAATGTGTGTGTAGGCTTGGCACCTATAGCTCAACCGGCTAAGGCGCCAGCCACGTACACCTAAGGTGGCGGGTTCGAATCCCCAGCCCGGACCCACCAAACAACAGTGAAGGCTGCAACCAAAAAAAAAAAAAAAAAAAAAAATAGCTGGGCGTTGTGGCGGGCGCCTGTGGTCCCAGCTACTTGGGAGGCGGAGGCAAGAGACTCGCTTGAGCCCAGGAGTTGGAGGTTGCTGTGAGCTATGCCACGGCACTCTACCCAGGGGGACAGCTTGAGGCTCTGTCTCAAAA
>CAUYTI010078410.1:0-21308 GCA_963575145.1 Galago senegalensis
GTTTTAAAACAATAACTGAGAAAATGACATGAAGGCTGTGTTGACCAGTTTGATGGAAGTATTTCGGATTGCATGTGAAAACCCCACACTGTACCCCAGAAGTGCATTAATGTACATAGTTAACATTCAATAAAAAAAAAAGAAAAGAAACCATTGAATTGTATAAGGAGGTGGATATATGGCATGTAAATTATGTCTTAACAAAATTAATTACTTAAAATTATAAAATGTATATAAACTCTGTGCTCCAGAAATTCCACATCTAGGTTCATATTGTACAAAATTTCTCAATTTAAATAATTAAGAGCACTCACTATGTGCCAGTCAATATTTTATAAGCCTCATACATAATTCATTGAATCTTTATTTTTCTATTGAAGAGATAAAAATTCTATTCATTTATTCATTTTATTTGTATTTAACAGATTTATTTGTATTTAACTGCAGGCCTACTATGCACCAAGAAAAATGTGAATGGACCATACTCTATCATCCTTGTAGATATATTTGATAAAATAGTCAATACACTAAAAAAGTAAAATTATAAATACTAAAAATAAAAGCTGATTAGGATAGACTAAAGACTAATAGAACAAAGCCTAATATAGACAAGGAGAGAGTCAGGAGAGCTTTCTCTGAGGAAACACAATAATTTAATTTGAGGACTAAAAATCAATACGAATATAGCTTAGAAAAGATAAGAATTAGAGCTTTGGGGAGACTAAAAACCAGAGATGCTGGCATGGATGTGGAGAAAGGGGAACACTTCTACACTGCTGGTGGGAATGCAAACTAATATCTCTCTTTTGGAAAGATGTTTGGAGAACACTTAGAGAACTAAAAATAGACCTGCCATTTGACCCTGGAATTCCACTACTAGGTATATATCCAGAAGACCAAAAATTGAATTACAACAAAGATATTTATACCAGAATGTTTATCGCAGCCCAATTCGTAATTGCTAAGTCATGGAAGAAGCCCAAGTGCCCATCAATCCATGACTGGATCAATAAATTGTAGTATATGTATACCATGGAATATTATGCAGCCTTAAAGAAAGATGGAGACTTTATCTCCTTCATGTTTACATGGATGGAGCTGGAACATATTCTTCTTAGCAAAGTATCTCAAGAATAGAAGAAAAAGTATTCAATGTATTCAGCCATACTATGAAACTAGTTTATAGCTTTCATACGAAAGCTGTAGCCCAATTATCGCCCAAGAATATGGGGATAAGGGAGATTGAGGGGTGGGGTGGTGGGAAGATGGGTGGTGGGAGGGTGATTGGTGGGACCACCCCTATGTTCCATCTTACAAAGGTACATGTAAATCTTTCTAAATGCAGAATATAAATGTCTTAACACAATAACTAAGAAAATGCCATGAAGGCCATGTTAACCAGTTTGGTGAAAATATTTTAAATTGTATGTAAAACCAGCACATTTTACCCCATGACTGCATTAATGTACACAACTATGATTTAATACAAAAAAATAGCAATAGCTGAGGAAAGTGGAGGAATATAGAGAGATGGCTCTAAAATAAATAAAATAAAAGTCAGAGTTTGAATCTTGGGTAGAGGGACACAAAAGAAGAGAACAGGCAAGTCATACAAAAAGGGATGTTTTCTAAGATGACAATGTGGGACAATAATGAAAAAAAAACTTTCTTAACTTCCCATTTTTTCCCCTAGTATTGGCATTGGTATTTTGTCCAGCAAGCAGTGAGAGGTGACTTGTTTTTAAGTCTTTTTCATTAGACACAGCAGATTGTCTTCATTCATAGGGTTGCCAAATAAAAATAAAAGAGGGACCCCACTTTTGACATACTCTGACACTGGCAGCAAAGAGTAATCTCTCTGAAGTGTCTAAACAAATGAACATCAACCTTTCTGTTCCATAATGGTGCCCTGGGATTTGCCACAGAAATGGAAGAATCTAACAAATTTTAAGTGAAATAAATAGTTCTATTCCAAACAACTCCCAGATGAACCAGGTAAAGGGGATCTGTATTGTAGGATGTGCTATTAATACTTAATGGAAAGAGCCAAAACCTGTTTGCCACTTGTTTGGAAAGAGCCAAAACCCCTTTGCCTCTTGCCAGTTGTGACATAAATCTTTTTAGCAAATGATAAAAACAGAAAGTTATGTTAATTAACATTTTGTATGGTATTAAAGCAGGAAAGTCAATCATAAAATTGGTTTATCAAGCATCCATTGACAACTAAATGATGTTCTGTGCCATTTTTAAAGATTATGAAAACATAGAAATACATAAAAGACTAAGTGAATAAAGGCTACAGTAGGTTCTTCACACAGATTGAAGGGCACCCTTTCAGATTATTGGTCAATAATACCTACTGAAAAGTTGATACTAACTTGAGTCACATGGAAATCATAGCATCTCTTAATAAGTATATAACTTGGAGCATGGCAAAAGTCATAATAATTATGATTCTATACCAAAAGAACTGATTAAAATCTTGGATTTTGAGCTTTCAAATGAAGAGCGAAAAAAATACAAATATTTTCCTACATGGGCTCAGGCCTTGCTATACACAATGAGGTATACAAAGTTGAATAAGATCCAATTACTATTGTCATGAGTGTCATAATCTTGTGAAGGAGACAGAGGAATACCTCAATAACTCTATTATGAAGATCATAAAAATCAAATATCATAATAAAGATAAAACATCATTCTTCAGGGATGTTTAGAATAGAGTGATTCATTCCAACAGGGGTATAGTGAACAGAGAAGGTTTACTAACAAGAGTAGAATTTGGATGGGATCCTTAAAAATCTGCAGTGCTTTAAAGAAATATTTAAGGCCTAAGAATATTCACATATACTGAGCAAATAGAGCAAGGATCTAGAAGAAGGTGAGCATAAGGAATATTACAGGAGGAGGGAGATGACTACACCACCAGGAGCTTCTTAAAGGCAGGGCTTGTTTTCACTTATTTCCAGCACTTCACTGATCCACAATAGAAAATCATTGTTAAATATTATAAATTAGTACTGAGCAATATTCATCTGGCATTGGCCAATTGATGTTGAATTAAAACATTACATAAAGGAAGAAAACAAAAGAGATATTTGAATGCCCAGGCAACAATTTCAGACCTTATTTCATATGGAATAATGTAATGCATTGTTACTATTCAAAAATTTAACAATATGAAATGAATGAAAGTGACTAACTAGGTCTATTCTTGTGGTGGATATTCAAGAAGGGAGCTTACCTAATTTATTAAAATAAAAGAATGAGGCAATAGAGAGTAAGTTATAATTTTATGTATTCTAATTTTATTTTTGACTCTGTTGTTAGACTTTCTCCTGTATTTTTCTCAAGACTTGATCTAATTCATCTTCAACATGTGCTAATTGTGATGTTTTAATCCTTGATAAATCCTTGATAACAAAGAGGAAAAAATTAGTATAAGATTTATTCACTTGACTACATAAGAAATAGGAACACTTTGGTATAAATAAAGGCTAAAGAAAAATGAACACAACATATGGTAAAAAATGTTTGCAGTAAGTAAGAAAGATAAAAGTATAATACATTTATTATATAAAGAGAACACACTAAGAAATCAGTACATAAATGACCAAAAGTCTTAGATAACTAAAGGATTATTCACATAGAAAGAAACATAAAACAAAGAGGAAGGTTTTCAACCAGAATAGTAAGAAAAAAAGTGTCAGAATAGTGGTGTCATTTCTCACCTAGAGTATTTTAACAAAAACTATGCTTTAATATTAGTAGCCAATTCTGTCAAGGTTAAAGTAAAGTTGCTATATTTATACATTGGTATGGTAGTATTCGTTCATGCAACTCTTAGAAGTCTACTTGGCAAGAGCCATAAAAACAGTGAATCACATTTATGGGACTTGATCTTTAAAAGAAAAAAAATCCCCCCCAAAAGGAAAAGGTTTGAAGAAATTAATTTCAATGTGACAGTTAAGATCTGAGAAAGTCAGTAAATTTAGCAAGCAGTTATTGAGACTTGCTACATTGCCCCCTGTGATAAGAATAAAACAAACAAACAAACAAACAAACAAACAAAAACTAAGAAGACAGATTAGTTGCTATCATCTATATGGCAACTATATGAGCTTGCCCAAGATGGAACTTACTGTTCTTGTTAAAAACTAAGGCTCATATAAGTTTCATGGTAACCAGAGGGAGGATAATAGTTATGGTAGATACATAAATAAGAAAGGAAGGAATCAAAGCTTAGCACTATAGGAAAACACCAAACCTTAAGGATAGATAACAAGAGAGGAAAAAGGGAATGAAAGACCTACAGAACAATCAGAAAACAACTGACAAAATGGCAAAGAGTAGATAAATAGACTTTAAGTTAAAAACTGTCACAAGAGACAAAAATTTTTATAGCAACAAATGCCTATTTTATAAAAGAAGAAAAATTTCCAATAAATAGACTAATATTGTGCCTCCAGGAGCCAGAAAAAGAACAAACTAATTCAAAATTAGTAGAAGAAAGGAAATATTAAAGATAAGAACAAAAGTAAATTACATAAACAACAAAAAATTTAAAAAAAAAATAGTAAGTCCAACATTTGGTTTCCTGAAAAAATAAACAAATTTGGCAAGTCCTAGCGAGACAATGAAAAAAAAGACAGAAGACTTAAATAAACAAAATCAGGAATGAGGGCAGTGCTGTGACTCAAAGGAATAGGGCACTGGACCCATAAGCCAGAGATGGCAGGTTCAAACCCAGCCCTGGACAAAAACTGCAAAAAAAAAAAAAAAAAATCAATAATGAAGGTGGAGACATTAAAACAGACACCTTAGACATGAAAACAATCATCAGGAACTATTATTAGAAATTATATGCCAACTAATTGGATAACCTAGAAGAAACAGATACATTTAAGGAACAATATAACCTATAAGACTGAACAGGAAGAAATAGAAAGTTTAGACAGATAGATAGACTGAAGTAGTAATTAAAAATCTTCCAACAAAGAAAAGTCCAAGACTAGATGGCTTCACAGCTGAATTCTGATAAATATTTTAAAAGAATTATTACCAATACTTTATGAACTCTTCCAGAAAATAGAGACAAAAGGAATATTTACAAACAGATTTTATAAATCCAACATCACCTTGATACCTAAGCCAGACTACAATACTGAAAGAACTATAGGCCAAGATCTCTGAAAAATATTGATGCAAAAACTCTCAATAAAATTCTAGCAAACCAAATCAATAGCACATAAAAACATTATATAGCATCACCAAGTAGGTTTATTCCTTGCAAACAAGTACGACTTAACACACACAGATCAATCTGTGTGATACATTGCATTGACAGAATGACAAACAAAAATCATATAAACATCTCAATTGACACAGAAAAAAGATTTGACAAAGTTCAACATTCTTTCTTGGTAATAATTCTTAATAGCCTATATATAGAAGAGAAGTTCCCCCAACATCATAAAGGTCACTTGGGAAAATCTATAGCTAACATCCAAATTAATGGGGATCAATGGAAAACTTTTCCACTAAGATCCAATACAAGACAGGGATTCCCACTCTTTCCACTTCTATTCAATGTATTGGTCATACTAGCCAGAGAAATTAGGCAAGCAAAAGAAATGAAAGTCATTCATGTGGGACAGGAAGAAGCGAAATTGTCTCTGTTTCCTGATGACATGATTGTAAAAATCAAAAATCCTAAAGACTCCATCAAAAAAGCAGCTAAAACTAATTACATTTTATAAATTATAATTAATTTAGTAAGATGCAGGTTGCAAAATCAACATACAAAAACGAGTAGCATTTCTATGTACTAACAATGAAACTATCCAAAAATGTATTTTAGAAATTCTATTACAATAGTATCAAAAAAAGAAATAAAATAAAATACTTTGGAATAAATTTAACCACTGAAAACTAAAAAACATTGATGAAAGAAGTTGAAGAATACACAAAAAATGGAAAGTTATCCAACATTCATGGATTTGTAGAATTAATATTGCTAAAGGTGGGGAACTTGTTGCCTTCTAGATCCTTTTAATAAAAGGACTATATACTACTCAAAACAATATACAAATTCAATGTAATCCCTATTAAAATTCCAGCAGCATTTTTCATAGAAATAGAAATGGTAATCTAAACATTCATATGGAACCAGAAAAGACCCCAATAGCCAAAGCAATCTTGACTAAAAAGAACTAAGTTGGAGGTATTACACTCCCTGAGTTCAAAGTATATTATAGAGCTACTATAATCAAAACAGCACAAACAACATGGTACTGTCATAAAAATAGACATAGCAACAAATGGAATAGAACACTAAGCTTAGAAATAAACCCAAGTATTTGCAGTCAATTGATTTTGTGGAATGGTGCCAAGAATACACAATGAGAAAAGGACAGTCTTTTCAATAATGTTGGGAAAACTGGAATATATACATACAGAAGAATAAAATTGGATCCTTATCTCACACCATGTACAAAATTCAACTCAAATGTATAAAAGACTTGAAACTATAAAGCTATCAAATAAAAAGCTCCCCAACATTAGTCTGGACAATGATTTCTTGAATAGAGCTCTAAAAGCACAGGCAACAAAAGAAACAAAACTAAAAGCAGACAAATGGGATTGCATTAAACAGCAAAGGCTCGGCGCCTGTGGCTCAAGTGGCTAAGGCGTCAGCCACATACACCTAAGGTGGCTGGGTTCGAATCCCCAACCCGGGTCTGCCAAACAACAATGATGGCTGCAACCAAAAAATGGCCAGGTGTTGTGGCGGGCACCTGTAGTCCCAGCTACTTGGGAGGCTGAGGCAGAAGACTCGCTTGAGCCCAGGAGTTGGAGGTTGCTGTGAGCGTGATGCCATGGCACTCTACCCAGGGGGATAGCTTGAGGCTCTGCCTCAAAAAAAAAAAAAAAAAAAAAGCATTAAACAGCAAAGAATGTAACTAACATAATGAAGAGACAGACCACAAAATAAGGAAAATATATACAAATCATAAAGCTCATCTCATAGAAACAGAGAGTAGGAAAGTGATTACTAGAGGTTGGCAAAGGGAGGAACAGGGGATGAAGGGGGAGATGTTAATCAGAAGGCACAAAGTTTCAGTTAGGCTAGAGGAATATGTTTTCTTTTTTTTTGTTCATCAGATGGATAAGGTGCTGCCATCCTAACAAGGTTGGAGGGGAGCACATCTCACACCTGAATGTGAAAACCCAATCATTATGCTCAATGACAAATAAATTTTTGTGATCTATTGCACTGCATGGCGACCACAGTTAATAAAAATGTGTTGTAAATTTCAAAATTGCTAAAAGAATAGATTTTTAACATCCTCACCACACACACACAAAAGTTGTTGAAGTGATGGATATGTTAATTAGCTTGATTAAATCGTCTCACAATGTATAAATAGATCAAAACATCACATTTTACTACATAACTATACACAATTTTTTAGTCAATTTAAAATGTATGAATAAAAACATATAAGCTATGATAATTTACCATCAAAAATAAATTTCTAATGGCATTTTTCACAGAAGTAGAGAAAACAATTCTAATATATATATATATATATATACACATACTTATAATATATAATCACAAGATATTCAGATTGCCAAAGCAATACTAAAAAGGAAATACTAAAATGAGGCATCACAATTCCCAATTTAAAATTATACTATAAATCTATAGCAATCAAAACAGTATGGTGCTGGCATAAAAACTGAGGCATAGACCAATGGGACAGAACAGTGAACCCAGAAATAAGTTCAAACCTTTATGGTCAAATAACTTTAAACCAAGACACTGAAAAGAGAAATGAGGAAAGGATAGTCTCTTTCATAATGGGGCTGGAAAAACTGGATTTCCATACACAAAAAGAATTAAATAAAATTGCACTTTCATTTTACACTATACACAAAAATCCACTCAAAATAGATAAAAGGCCTAAATTTAAGACTTGAACCAAAAAAAAAAAATTCTACCAAAAAACTCTCCTGGACAATGATTTTTTGGCTATCACATTAGAATCTCAGGTTACAAACACAAAAATAAATGAATGGGACTGCACCAAAAAGTGCATAGCAAAGGAAATAACCAGCAAAATGAAAAGGCAACCTACAGACTGGGAAGAATATTTGCAAACCACATATCTGGTAAGTGGTTAATATCCAAAATTTATGAAGAATTATTACATCTCAGCAACAGAATAACACCCCAACTTAAAAAATGGGCAAAGAACCTAAACAGCCATTTCTACAAAGAAAACATTAAAAATACCCACAAGGTTCAGTGAAAAGGTGCTCAACATCACCAATCGTCAGAGAAACACAAATTGAAGCCGCTATGAGATGTTATCTCATGCCCATTAGCATGACTACTACCAAAAAGACAAAAGATAACAGATTTGGAGAAGATGTGGAGAAAAGGGAGCCCTCGCCCTGTTGTTGGGAGTGTAGGTTGGTGCTGCCTTTATGAAAATAAATATGGAGGTTCCTAAGAAATTAAAAATAAAACTACAGAAGATTCAATAATCCCTCTTCTGGATATATACTCAAAGGAGATGAAATCACCCCCTCATAAAAATATCTTCACGTCTATGTTCATTTCAGCACTATTCAAATAGCCAAGGCATGAAAACAATCTAAGCGTCCTTCAATAGATGAATGGATAAAGGAAATGTAGTGAATACATGTATCGCCATAGTATATAATGGAATAATATTCAGCCTTCAAAGAAAGTAAGAGATCCTGAAATTTGTCACAACGTAAATGAACCTTTAGGACATCATGCTAAGTGAAATAAGTTAGGTAGACAAAGACAAGAATTGCACGATCTCATTAAAAAGAAAGAGAAAGAGGGAAGAAAGGAGGGAGGGAGGGAAGAAGGAAAGGTAAAAAAATAAAAGAGGTCAAAAATACATAAAACTGGTTCCCAGAGGTTGGGAGGGTTGAGGGGGAGGGAGACATAGATCAAAGGATATGAAATAGCAAATACATAGGATGAACAAGTGTAGAGATGTGATGTCCAGCATAAGGACTAATTGCATTGGATTACAGATTTTTGTTAAATAAGTAGATTTTAGCTGCTCTTGTTACAAAAAATATTATTATAACTATGTGAGACTATAGATATGTTAATTTACTTTAGTAATCATTTTATTGTCTGTCTATATATTCCACAACATCATGTTGTAAACCTCAAATATGCACAATAAAACTTATTTGAAAAGTATTTTTAGTGTTTTAAAAAAACACAAAAACTAAGGAGGCATTAAAAATAGTAAAGGGGAGGCTCGGCACCTGTGGCTCAAGCGGCTAAGGCACCAGCCACATACACCTAAGGTGGCGGGTTTGAATCCCCAGCCCGGCCCGCCAAACAACAATGATGGCTGCAACCAAAAAAATGGCCAGGCGTTGTGGCGGGCGCCTGTGGTCCCAGCTACTTGGGAGGCTGAGGCAGGAGACTCGCTTGAGCCCAGGGAGTTGGAGGTTGCTGTGAGCTGTGATGCCATAGCACTCTACCCAGGAGGATAGCTTGAGGCTCTATCTCCAAAAAAAAAAAAAAAATAGTAAAGGGGAACTATGAATGAGTCTTCCATGAGCCACACACTCCCTTGATCTGAACACAGTTTCTGAACATGGGAAGTCCCTCAGAATTAATTGCAGAGCTTTTATTAATAAAACATATGCATGTCTTAGTCTCTACCTCAGAAGATGTTGACTGAGATTCTATCATTTGCAGTTGGCTTTTTGGTTCATTTAACTACACTGAAAATGTATAAAGAAAATATACTTGGATGCAGACATGTTTGGACATGGCTAACCAGCTCACTGAGCTTGTCAAATGTTCAATGAAAGAGTAGTAATGAACAATCATGAAGAATTAAATTGCAAAAACTTGGCCTCCATGCATTGGTACTGGTGACTCTAAATTGATGCTTTCCTTACACGAATGTTGAAATGTTAAATTACTGAGAAAGTGTTAACATAAATAGAAGTGGCAAATTCACGATAGAAATGAATGAGTGAAATCGAAATGGTCTTTTATGGCTATACTCAGCTTCTAGTACTTTTCAAAACTTAGTGTCTATTATTACAGTTATTCATAAAAATAAATAACCTGAAACTCAATGGTATCCTTTCTTCTCTCTCTCCATCTTTGTCCATTATAATTGCACCCCATAGGAAATTCCGTTTTGTATATACTGTGTACAGTACTTTCGCATTATTCTGTGTTCCATGCTATAATTCTCAAGCTGTTTTCTGATGTGTGTGATATTAACAAATCCTAATTGGTTGTGTAATAGGAGCAGACAGCCTATACAGGATTAAACCACTTCTCCTCCACCTATTTTCTGTATGCAAATCAGACAGAAACAAATGTTTGGCCCCAGCTGGGCAAAATGTCCCATTTAGAATTCTTTTCCTCTTCTTTGTTCTTTGATGTTCTGCAAATGAGCTTTAGAACTCCACTCCTCACACAATTCAATTTTACAGACCCATTATCTGAGATATAATGTGGAGGTTAAATATATCAGGGCAGCCATTATGTGAAAATAATTAACAGTAATGAATAATGCACTAATTCCACTGATGAGAGATGGTTATATGTGTAATGAAGTGTTGGGGCAGCCCTGACAAATGAAATTAAAATATTTAAACACTGTTTTATGATATTACTTTGCTCATATAATTTCCTTTACCTACAATGAGCCACTTGGATTATCGTCATTATCTTGACAGCTCTGAAGGATGAAATACTGCGGGTTAATGTGACAGCGATTAGTCAGAGGAAAAATCCGTCACCCAGGGCAGAACAGGCGGAGGCAGAAAAGGCCTCTCCACTGTCCTGTTTCCAACACGAGAAGAATGATACTATCAACATCACTTCAATATTAAATGGATAGAATTATCTTGTCATTCAGTTCCAGCCTCTGAAGAACTACCTATTTGTACCTGAAAAGGAAAGGTCAGCCTTTCTTAATCACCCATAAAAATATGTTGATGGATTCTTTATATCAATAATACTGACAGGAACAGAGACAGAAAGGAGACATGACAATTTAAAAGCAAGAAGTTTTTTCCCTCAATTCCTTACAGCTATTTTCCCACAATTTCTGCTTAAATTAAAATTGAATCTCAGGGTCCAACCTATTGAGGAGAGACACCGTTGCCTTCTTACTTTCTATTCTGAGATTACTGCATCAGACTCCTAATTTGAAAGCAGATTCTACTGTTGCTGAACTTCATTGCACGGATATTGTTTGGAATAATTATCCCCCAACCCGTGTAGAACTGCTTTTCAAGATGCAGCAAGTTTGAATTTTAAAAATCTGGTGATGTGATAATCTATCTGTTTTTTATTAAAGTTGATGTTATAATACGCACTAAAATATACAGTGGGCAAGTCACTGACAACACAGATGAGACCTATTGCGTCACCAATATCTGTATTGTCATAGTTGTAGTTTATAAACTGACAATAAGGCAATCATTTACAGAAATACTTTAGCTATATAAAATATGTAAAAAAAAAACCTTTAAAATTCTAGTTTATTTTACTTCAGAACAATTGTGACTAAATGGAGTAATTGCTATAATTAGAACAGATTTCCAGATAATTTTGATAAAATATGCTCTTTGTTTTCGATTCTGAGATGACTTTCGTTGATTCCATGCCCAAGAGAGTATAAAAACAAACAAAAGAAATGGATATGGTCATTTTAAAAAGAAGGCTTAAATTCTGTCCACTTCCCTTTCACTTGTTCCAAAGTATTAGAAACCTTCCTATTCAACAACACATTATTATATAGAGTACAAATAACAGCATGTTTCTTTGCTAATGTGTAAACTTGAGTTCAAAAGTCTGTCTCTCTTATTTCAAGCCCAATTCATTTCCAGAACAAGAGCACAAGCTCTGCTGACAAAACTTTGCTGACCCAGCCCTGCTAACTTTGGAATACAACAGCACATTGAGGAAAGAGGCATGTATTCACGATCAATTTTCAAAATGTAAAATCTATGGTTCAGTTATTTCCTTTGCTGCACGGATATAGCAATAATACGATCATCCCTAACATCAATGGAATAAATAAACAAATGCAAGAAAGCCTCACTCAGGGATTGAAAAGTTTATTATTATCTCGACAAACTTTATGGAGCGCCAAGAGCATAATATGATGTATTTTGTTATGCTTGTTAGCACTGATACTAAAGGAATAAGATAAGCTAAGTATAACTATACAACATCAAGATATTCATATTTAAACCTGCAGTTAAATCAAAATAGCAAGGTCCATTTTGTAAGAGCTGATGTTGTAGTTACTTGACAGATTTACATATATATCTGATATAATTTGTAATGTCATTTTTGAATGCTAATTCATTAGTAACTCCTATTTCTACTTCAGCTATCCTTAAAGAAAAGCTAAGAAGAGAGAAAAGGGACATTACTCAAAAACAATCTATGTTTGCCAATTTGAAAAGTGAATGGCATCGTGTAAAACGTATGTTTCTCTGTCTTAATAGGAAAGAATGCTTGAAAATAATGTATCTTTTTTTTCCCCATACGTCATGCATTTGGTTAGAAAAAAATTACAGTTTACTTCAATTATCTGACAATGAAGTGCCTGGGCAATAAATCTAACATTAAAAAATCATTTCTAGCAAATTACTCCAATAAAATCAATGAAGGTCAGGCTCAGCTGTAGCAACAAATAAATGACATGCTATTGACAGGCTAGATGGACTTAATTGTCATTTATGAAGGTTAAGAGGATAAAACAATCTAATAGAAAACAGATGTTTACTAAACAAACAAACAAAAAACAGAGGCAAGCGAGATAAAATGAGAAAAACTAAGTTAGGTTATGCCTCAATATTCTCCCAGCCTCACAGCAAAAATACCAGTTATTCTAATTCTTGGCAGTCTGCATTTGATTAGGTCAATATTTATCTGCTTCAGGCTGTTTTGTGATCTTTCTACCTTTTATATATTGAAGTCAGGAAACAGATTTTCTCCTAATAGAAAATGCAGAATTGATAAAATTGAATAACAGTAGCCAGGTTAAAAGCAGTTTGATCCATTTCAAAACTCCACTAGCTGCATCTTTGAAAATAGCCAACAGTGAAAGAAGAAAGCTTGCCATTTCTCTAATATGTAAGTGACTCCATAATTGTGAAGTATTCTTTACCAGATATAAGCCTAGATTCTAAGCATCAATATTTACTTTAAAATTCATATCTCTGGTCAAACACCACGAAACATGCCCAAACCAAACTAGAGGTTTTTCCTAGCAAATAGTTTTCCTTTCTTTCTCATATAAATCCTAGTACTGTTTACAATGGTGTGGATCAAATGGCTTTGTCCATACAGATTTCTCAGAATAGACTCCAAAACTCACTTTCCCTAGTAATGTCAAGGATATTTCCTCCGAATGGGCATTAAACTACTGCTTTAATTCTGGAAACTACAGCTTCATAGAATGTTTTTAATTTCATAAACAGGGTTACAAATATTTTGTTTACACAAATTTCTTTTGGAAAGTTTGAGTCAGTCATAAGTGTGCCCCTCATAGGATAATATACACTGTGCCTATCAGGTGTGAATTTATCCCTCCCCTCCTGCCCCTTCCTGTTTGCTTCTGTTAAGTTCTACTACTAAAGGTGTACATCAATCAATTACTTCTAATTTAATAGTGAGTACATGTGGTGTTTGTCTTTCCATTCTCCTAAATCTTAACTTAGAAGAATGGTCTCCACTTCCATCTAAGTTGTGAGGAAGGGCATAGTTCCCCATCTTTTTTATGGCTCAGTAGTGTTCCATGGTATACATAGACCACATTTTATTAATCCACTTACGTATTGATGGGCACTTGGGTTGGTTCCACATCTTTGTAATTGTGAATTGTGCTGCATTAAACATTCAGGTGCCTGTGTCTTTTTGATAAAATGACCTTTTCCCCTTTTTTGTAAGTCTATTCATAGTTCCTTGAGGCATCTCCATACAACTTTCCTTAGAGGTTGTACTGGTTCCACCAATAGTGTATTCTTCTCTTGCTTTATCTATGCCAGCATCTATTGTTTGGGGATTATTTTTAATAAAAATCATTCTCACTGAAATTAGGTGATACCTTATCATGGATTAGATTTGCATTTCCCTGATGACTAGAGACTTTGAGCTTTTTTTGGTAAGCTTTTTGGCTATTAATCTATCTTTAAAAGTGAAAATATCATTGACTATTGAGTCCAATCCTTTCATCATACAGAAGAGGAAACAGTACCAGAAGAAAGTAAGAAAATCCTCACCTCAAGGTCTTCAGATGTGTCACCTAACTCCCCCCAAAAGGGTCTTACCATATGGGCACTTGATCTATAATGTTAAAAGGGAAGATGAAGTGCTTCCTACAGAAAAATGTTTTATCAAAAATATATGATCTACTGTTCTCAAGTGTGTCCTCAATTATGCTTTGCATTGGTTAAAAGAGCAAGGACTAAGTTACTCAAATGAAAAACTTTCCCTCTTTTCTCCTCTGCCAACATATAAACAACTCCAAAAGCATCTGGTCTTAATTCTCAAATGAACAATCCAGCAACTCCCACATCAAAAAAAAAGAAAGAAAGAAAGAGAAAAAAGAAAAGAAAGAAAGAAAGAGGGAAAGAGAAGAAAGAAGGAAAGACTTCAAATTTAGTCATTAAATTTGACCTACCTGCCTCAAATCCTTTGTAGAAAATAAATAAGCAAATAAAAATCTTCCCAGAAAATAAATGTGAATTTTGTGTGTGTTTTGGTAACAACCTAAAAATTATTTACTTTTGTCTTAAGAAATGATGGGATTAGGGTGTTTCTTAGAGAAAAACTTAAAGACAATTTTAAACTCATCTAAAAATAAAAGAAGACACAGTGGCATAACTTGAGACAATAAGAATTCGATATGTCATTTCTTTAAATGACATTCCCAGTATTGATAAGCTAAAACCACTTACCCACTCTCTCAATTGTGAGTAGTAAGAATATTTATTCAAAATATGAGAATTACTTCCCAATCCACATGCTTTTGCTGTTAGACTTCAGTTTGAGTACTATTTCATTTATGAACACAATGTTAAAATAAAACCACCAGAAATAGTTTTATGCATTAAAAGCACAATTTATAAGAGTCAGCAGGGATTAACTATTCAATATTAGAGTTGGGGACTGCACAGGCAAATTTCTGGTGAAGCAACTGCTTGTTAAGAGAACTTCACCCCACGAATAAGCCTAAGGAGCATTTTCCTGGAGAAAACCAAAGTGGCAAAGGGAATTTGTTCTTAAAATGAGAGCTACATTATAAATTTTTAATACCCCCAAAGTAATACATCTTCCTTGTATGTAGAAGACCTAAGTTCTGGAAGCTAAGGCTCCAGGGAGTTGAGGATAATTTCTGACTCTCAGTAGCCCTGTTAGTTCTACCTATAAAGTGGAAATAAAATTATTTTTTTCATCTTATTCCAGTTGGACTTTATAAAGATAGGTACATCCAGGTGTAGTACCCTCAGCATATAGGTGCTGAAGAAATATAAAACCACTTGAAAATGGTCCAGGTATAATCATAAATGATTTAGCAGCTCTCACTTTATATCCCCAACTCAATCCACTCACAGCCACACCCACTGTGAGAATCTAGTGCAGAGGTGGGGAACCTTTCCATGTTGGAGGGCTACATTAATTTAGCTGTAATCAAATAAGGCATTCAAGAAACTTCAGTTAAATATACTGTATTTTGTCTTGGATAATACATACCTATGTTTTTGGCCAAAACTTTCAGGAAAAAAAATAATCTCTCGTTTTAATTTTTTTTAGTGCAAATATTTGTATTTAGGTCCTTGTTTTTTTGTATTATTAAGGAACGGCAAGGGCAGTGTCAAGAATAGCAGCCAGAAGCAGCAGCAATGACAGCACCCCAAGGGGCATGGGCAACACGAGCCCCAGGCTCTGCAAAGACAAGTGCAGCAGGACCGCCCAGCCCCTTGACAAGCAGTGGCAGTGTGTAGGAGTGTGGTCAGGTGCCAGGGGCTCCAGGGAGCAGGCGGTGGGCATCAGGGTAGGGCCGGACCCTGCAGTGCCAGCAGCAGGCAGCAGCTTGGTGCCTGTGGTGCTCCAGCCGCAGTGCCCACAGTGCATAGCTAGCTATTCACGAAGGAGCTGCAGGACATCACTCACCTCCGGGACTGCTTCATCTCTATGGTGCTGGTGAGCAAGAGCCTCTTCCCCTGGAATGTGAAGCAGCACCAAGGACTTGGTTCTATGGCAGGGCATGAAGGAGACTAGTACCAAGTTCATCCTGCTCAACCGCACCTTCCCTGACGATTTTTGTTCTGGTTTCCCTTCATGTGGGTGCCCAGCCCACACCTGGAGAATGGCTACATGCTGGACAGCAGTGCCAACTGCATGGAGCTGCTGGTGGCATGGGTTGGTTCAGGGCCTATAATGTGAAGGCCATCACAACCAGTTCACCACCAGCCTGGTCAAGGGCTGGGCAAGCTCATGGGCAGCACAGCTTGCTCCAGGCACATCAGCCTGAAGTGGGGTGAAGGCATCCCACCCTGGCCTTCCATGTCACTTGGCTCAGCCTCTGTTTACAAAGCCTCCATCGTTATAACTTCAACAAAACTATACTATATTACTATATTCCATAGTATAACTTCCACACAGATATCATTATTGCTTTCTAAAGTTACTCTTCTAATAGATAAGCATAAATGAAAGAATTAAAAACATTTATATATATATGGAATAACTACCCTTGTATAATGTGCATCCTTTCCCCCCTCAAAAATTTAGGCAAAAATGTGTGCAGTATACACAGCAAAATACAACAAATGAAACTTAATTTTAAAGTTAACCTTCTAATGGTGTTGTTTATGCTTTCTGTTGGAAAGCATTTGAGTAGCTGGAGGTCTGCAGTTTCAGTTGACATGGGAGAAAAAGGCATTTTCTGTATAGTAAGCTGGACACAAGAGCACTTCAGTGAACAGCAAAGTACATACAAATGGCAGTGGCTTTCTTTTAGATTCCATAACACTTATTCTCTCTTATTTGTTCAGTTTACCATATTTATGGTCGTATTAAAAGTTACATATGAGCACATTGTATCTTTTTTTTTTATTGTTGGGATTCATTGAGGGCACAAAGATCCAGGTTACACTACTTGCATTTGTCAAGCAAAGTCCCTCTTATAAATGCCTTCCTCCCCCAAGAGGTATGCCAGTATGATGAACCCCACTCCCCTCCTTCCTTCCCTCTCTCCACTCCCCCACTTCCCCACCCCCGACCATGTTCTAGGTCATCAATTGTCTTCATATTAAAATTGAGTACATTGGATTCTTGCTTCTCCGTTCCTGTGATTCTCTACTAAGAAGCATGTGTTAAACCTCCGTTCAAGTTAGTACAAAAGATGCACAGTCTCCATCTTTTTTAGTGGATGAATAATATTCCATGGTACACATATACCACAGCTTGTTAATCCATTCCTGGGTTGGTGGGCATGGGCATATTATATCTTACACAAATGTTCTTACTCTGCAAAAGAAGCGTTATTATCCCTACTTTATAGATGAAAAAGCAAAATGACTTAGCCAAAACCACACATTCATTAAGCTATAGAGATGGCATTTGAACTTGAGCTTCAAGAAAGCTGTGTTCTTTCCAACATGCCACGGATCACATATTACCAATGTTGCAAAGATCAATAAACTATAATCTTTATATTTCAGGTAGGTTTGTGTTTAGTACAGGACCAATGGCAGCTAGGACAGCCTTCGCCTACTTGCCAGTGTCTTACTTTAAGTCTTCATCCCACCGGGGTGATTATAAAGCCACCCTAACTTGTCTGCTTATGAATGATACCACTTTAGGCACCAAGAGAAGATGAAAAGGAATTGGCTCTGATTCCCCATGCTGCCACCAGAGACATCTTTCCAAAACACATATCATAATATATCTTTTTCCAGCTCAAATGCCCTCAGAAACTCTGCACTTGCAAGGCAAAGTCCAAATATCACAAGTCAACCACAAGTCAGACCCCAGGCACCTGATCTAAGCCACCTTCCCAGCAGGCATACTCCTCAGGCAGCAGTGTCTCAGTCAGAATAAGCTACTTCCAATTCCTTGTTTGTGTCTCCAATACCATCTCCTCTTCCTAGATGTCCTCTCTCTCCTCCTTGTTCCCTTTAAAAACTAATCGTTCCATGGAATGATGTTTAAATGCCATTTCCTCTGAGACTCTTTCCTGCCTCTGCTCACTGGTTAATCAGCTCATAAGTCCTGCAGTGTAATTATTTGTGAATTTTTATCTCCCACATTGGATTATGGAGTCCTTTGGATATACAACCAAAGGTCAGACCATCAAAACTTCTTTGAGATATCATTGAATTCCAGTAAGATTAGCCCACATCACAAAGTCCCCAAACCAGAGATGTTGTCGTGGATGTGGAGAAAAGGGAACACTTCTACACTGCTGGTGGGAATGCAAACTAATATGTTCCTTTTGGAAAGATGTTTGGAGAACACTTAGAGATCTAAAAATAGACCTGCTATTCAATCCTACAATTCCTCTACTAGGTATATATACCGAAGACCAAAAATCACATTATAACAAAGATATGTGTACCAGAATGTTTACTGCAGCCCAATTCATAATTGCTAAGTCATGGAAGAAGCCCAAGTGCCTATCAACCCATGAATGGATCAATAAATTGTGATATATGTACACCATGGAATATTATGCAGCCTTAAAGAAAGATGGAGACTTTACCTCTTACATGTTTACGAGGATGGAGCTGGAACATATTCTTCTTAGCAAAGTATCTCAAGAATGGAAGAAATGTACTCAGTCTATCTATGAAATAATAGCCCAAGAAGAAGGAAAGGGGAGAAGGAGGGGAGGGAAGGTTGGGTATAGGGAGGGTAATTGGTGGGACCACACCTACACTACATTTACAAGGGTACCTGTGAAATTTACTAGGTGAAGAATATAAATGTCTTAACACAATAACCAAGAAAATGCCGTGAAGGCTATGTTGACCAGTTTGATGAAAGCATTTCAGATTGGGTGCAAAACTAGCACATTGTATATACCCCATTATTGTATTAATGTACACAGCTATGATTTAATAAAAAAAAATTTTTTTAAAGAAGTTAAAAGAGTGTTTGTTGACTGAATTAACAGTAAAATAGATGGCACACCAATCAACAGATAATAAAATGAGCACGGTACCTGTTGTTAAATGGTATTATGTAGTCACAGCTAGAAGTGTAGCCTACACTGAGAGAATACTACTTAAAAGAAATATTTTATTCCCCACAAAACCAGCACAGATGATCAGAATCATTCATAACACAGTAACTCTTAAACGATAGTCTTTTCACTTTGTAGCGTGTGAAGATAAGATGAGGAAACATACACTCCATAGTGACAATTACATTCATCTGACTGCAGAGTGAACTGGCACCCTTTGATGATAATTACACTTGTTTACAATGTCTGTACACAGAATATGAAGCACACATGGTGGGATCCAATGCCAATCTCCCACTCATCCTCAAAGGGATACTCGACAGCAACAGGAAGGGATTTAATGCACTGTTTGATGAAAAGAATAATTTCCCACTTCGGATCTGAGCTGAAGTGTTTGGCGTTGGAGCTCTGATGAGTCCTTGATAAAAGTAGTACCTGCTGGAAAGATTTTCCACAAAGCCATTTCATGCCTGACATTGGTAGCCTAGCCAATCACAACTTAAAAAGAAAGATCTAGTGATCAAACTTTACAAATCCTCAATTATAAGCACCCTTGCACAACTATCCAGTTTTCAACCCTGATTGTGGAATAGTGAGAGGTGGAAGTACTGTGAAGTAAACATTGTGTTCAAATTTGGGGCTGCTTCCGCTATGCAAGAGGAGGAAGATGTGATCAGGTTTTCAAGATAGCTGCTGTAGGCTGTGGCTTGAGGAATACTTTCGGATTGATACAGAAATAGGTGAGTATAATGATAATAACTTGCCCAGAGAAGGAAACACTGAATCCCTACACAGGATCAGTCACCTAGAGCCGAGAGAGGATTTTCATGGAACATGTGGCCTGGGAACAAATAAGCCAAGATATTTAAGCCATGGATTTTCTAATATTAACAATTATCTAGGCACAGGGAACATGCCAGCACAGTGTGGTTGTACAAAGATCATTCTAACTCCCATTACTGTCAGATCCAGTTGTCTTCAGCAAGCCTGACCTGTTGATTGACAGCTTGAGGCAATCGAAAGAGACACTTGTCAGACAAATACAGCTGTTTATCTCCACATTCACTGTTCTTAGAGGGAGGGATTTCTTCCACATATATTTAAATGAGCAAGTTTACACCACTCCGAAGGTGAACTGGTACTGACTGCACTTTCTTCACAGTACCACCTATTGGACACTGCAGCTGTGAAGTGCTCTGGGTGTATTTTAACAAGCCTTCAGACTTAAAATGTTTAAAAATGGTAGAGAAATCAGTAAACATACCCCCAGTGTAAAAATAAATGAATAGTAAAAGGGACTTAAGGAATAAATCTGTCTTCAACTAAGATTTGAAAAAAAAATAAATTTATTCTTAGCCAAATAATCAGTGTCTTTAATGTACTCTAGAAATTCTTAATGTGATTATGCCATCTGATAAAAAGACTATGGGACAAAGATGGCACCTTTCACTCTACCCAGTGCCAGGTGAATAAGGAAGTGAGAACAGTTAACATTTTTGCAGGGCCTAGACCAAGTCACAAACAAATAAGAAGGTAAGTTTAAGCAAAAGAATAATGATGCAAATGAAGCCAAAAGATTGCACCTAAACTTCTTCAATGAAGGGATTAGGATTTTCCACATACTATATGTTTAAGGATAAATATGGCTACAAATGTCAGAACGCTCAACTGATAGGAGCTAAAATAAGAAAAGCATTTGAATACCTCACATGACAAGGAGTCTACAATAGGGTGACCAGATTTTAACATCAGTAAGGCAGGACAACATGGCGGGGTGGGGGTGGGGTGCAGGGGACAGGCCTGGGCAGAGGGCAGGGGATAGGGCGGGGCAGGGCAGGGCCTGACAACAATGCAAATGTTGATAAACAGTTCTCGATAATCACTTCTCAGCAATTATTTGTTATTATTACAGTTTAACATTATAAAATTAACAAAAATAATATAAAGTTCATATTCTGGTGAAATAGCCACATGGCAGCCAAAAACTGTATATTCCCTTCTTGTTCT
>CAUYTI010078412.1:0-32906 GCA_963575145.1 Galago senegalensis
TGGTGGGCGCCTGTGGTCCCAGCTACTTGGGAGGCGGAGGCAAGAGACTTGCTTGAGCCCAGGAGTTGGAGGTTGCTGTGAGCTGTAATGCCACAGCACTCTACCCAGGGGACAGCTTGAGGCTCTGTCTCAAAAAAAAAAAAAAATGCTTATGTTTTGTAGAATATCAGTATTTTGGCACTTCTCAAATTTCAAGGAGGATCAGCATCACCCAGAAGTCTTATTAAAACACAGGTCACCAAGTACCACCTGTACAGTGTCTTACATAGCCCCAGAGTTTCTGAATCAGTGGGTCTGAGATGAGCCAGACAGAACGTGCATTTCCGTCAAGTTCTCAGGTGACACTAATGCTGGTGATCAGGAGATAAGATTCTGAGAACCACTGAACCACGCCATCCTGAGAACCACGGCATGAGACAACCAGTAACTTCAGTGAAATTGAAAAGACGATCAGAAATAACACTATGGCATTAAACAGCTACATGCTGATATACCATGGCAACTAATAAACCTGCAAATTTGGATGGCAAAGGACACGTCTGGAACAAAATTTAAAAGACCTGTTAAGAAATCCTTGTGGAAATCATGTATGCACGCACAGTTGAGAGCATTTGAAAGAAGATCAACGAAGGTAAGAATGTCAGTGTCAGGTAGTAACAGTCCACTGCAAACCAGCTGGCTGGACAGGAGAAACAGATGCCCTTGTCAGATCATAAAACCAGTGTAGGAAAAAGCTCTTGGTGAGAGAGAGGATCTCAACCCATCAGAGCAGACGCCACAGGTCTACTTGAAGCAACTGCTATGTTGACATTGAAATGTCCCCAGAATAAATGAGAAAGCAGAGGAACGTTATCACCCCAGAGCCGACTCTGGCCAACAAGGAGAAGCTCATCGAGGGGAACAGGGGTGAGGACCTGGGGCATTCACGCCAGGTGCCACGTGAAGCTTCGGAATGGGGTAAGGACGGCAGTGTGCAGGAAACCAGATCTCGGACATGTCAGAGTCCACGATCCAGGACAACACAAAGTCAGACGGCTCAAGAAAGCTGAAAGGCACTCAAAGTTCCAAGTCTGACAGGACAGCTGCAAGCAACTTTGCTGACAGTGAGAGGGAAAGATACACATAGGTAATCGGGGCGCTAGCAGAAATTCTCTGATTAATTCAGACTCTGAAGGGCATTTCATACAAGCCCTGTGAAGATGTGAACGGGCCCCAGGGAACACCTCAATGTGATCCTACGGGATGCAAGGACAGTGTCAAGGACTTTTATAAAAATTTTATAAAAATGTGGGTCACCCCCAAGTGGAACATCGAACTCTGATTAAATATGACGCAAGGATAATAAAAGAACACGTCTGGAAAAGTTGAAAGCATGTGGCGAAAGAATAAAGAGAAACTTATTAGCAGACTAACTGATTAATGATAACTTATTCATCAACAAATGGCGTGTTAACACCGAGAAGACCCCAAGCAGTTCCTTTAACATATCCGCAAGACCATGAAGAAATACACAGCGGAAAGGAGGAAGGAAAAACAGTGGCGTTGCTAATCGGATGGCGCAAGTCTTCACCTGCTTAGAGAGAAATGAGGTGGAATAATCGATATTTTTGATGCCTGAATTTCTACACAAAAGCCCTCTATTCGAGACAACATTCCAAAAGAACCGTAAAACTTGACAGTTGCTCAGCTGCTTTAAACTTGACCCAGTATTCCATCTGCAGTTTTCGATAGTCTCAATGTTGTACTATGAGGGAGACAAGATGACCTGGTGCGTGTCATTAGTTAATTTATTGTGTTTGAAATCACTTCTTTATTCAGTCAAATCATAGACATACTGTTCTCCAATTTAAGCAGAAAATTTAGGGCCGCCAGGGAGAAAAATCAAATCAAACTACTATTTTCCTTAAACCATGAAGTGTGCACACAGCCTGGAACCACAACTGGAGTGACAACGTCCGAGCATATGATCCAGGCTAAGACAGCTCTGGGGTGACAAGTAGGGGGTGAGAACGCAGCCCTCGGCATCCTTAGGTACCTCCTCAAGCCTCTGCTGTTACAGCTCCCGACAGAAAACATGCTTAAGGAAACAGCTGCTTAACACAATCTGCATTCTGGGATGTGTCTAGCCCTGCAAAAAGAGTGAATTATACGGGCACACCCATCAGTGCATCTGCCCAGGCAATTTACTGGCATAATAACCAGGAACAGAGATACATAATGGTTCAACTGGCTAAGGAATTAAATTACTTGGCCCACAAGAACTGGGGTCCAGTTCTTATTATCATAGCTTTGATTTCTGGAATTAAATTCAGATGCCCAGGAATTCAATTATCCTTCTGGACACTATTTAAAACAGGAGCACACAGCTGTATAGTCATGATGTCGCCTCTTCCCAAAGAAGGCGAAACGCGCCACTTCTAATTGCAGTTTTCAGGAAGAGGCTGGAAACATGGAAAGGGAAAAACTTATTTTTCCCACTATTTCTTCAAGTGCCAGAAAGTTGTTCTGTGAGTTTTGAAAGCTGATCACAGTGTAAAAAACCACAGAAGGAAGGAGCAGTTTGTGGAAACTGCTGAGAATTCAGCAGTCGACACTGAAGCTGAACATCATAAGGTCTTCCTTATAAACAATCAAATAACCACTCTCAGTGAAATCATCACTTGGTGAATGGTGGAAGGCTCACACCACACTCCCCACCCTTCACGGCTTTCCATTTGTAGTATGTGGCTTTTTATAGCTTTTAAAACTCCCTGAAACTCCCTGAAAATGCTGACCCTCCCAGGAGTGTCCGAACTTAATGTCAAAGGGACATGACGACGAGGAAATAAATCACCGATGATGATAAAATTTTATGTGTCAGCATACAAGATTTCACTCTGGAACATCACAAGGGTGACTCTCCTCCTTCTACACGAAGGCGGACCATAATTCCACAAGCAGTTGCTGCCAGGAGGTCTTATTAGCCAGGGAAAGGTTCTGACTCACGCACAACTTTTAATTTCTTTCTGTTAAAGTCCTGCAAAACAATTCACCATGTACATTATGTGAAAAGCCGTAAGACAGTCCGGAAGTTGGAAAATTATATACAGATAGCAAAAATGTCGGTGGCTGCCCGGGGTTAGGGTGAAAGGAGGGTTGAACAGAACAGAGTGTCCTCAAATACAGAGCATTTGGGGGGAGGGTAGCAAAAATCCTTTGTATGATACTAAAATGGTGGACATGCGTCATTATATAGTTGTCTAGACCCATAAAATGTGGGATGACGTCAAGAGTCAACCCTGATGCCAACTAGGACTTTGTGTGACAAGGTGGCAGTGTAGGTTCCTGGACTGTAACACATGGACCAGGAGGATGGTGATGACGGGTAGGTAGGCTGCGCATGTTTGGGCCCGGGGTGTATGCGATCTCCGAACTTCTGCTCAGCTTCTATGAACATAAAACTGTTCTACAACAGCAAGGTCTTAAAAAGGTAAACAAAATTTTTTATAAGCTTTATTTATTCTTTCATACTCTCCGTTAAGACTGACTCTTTTCCTCCTGTTAAAGGACAAACAAATGACAGGAAATGACAGAGATAGCTATGAGTCCCACAGTCATGTGAATATGGACAATCACGAGATGTAAACATCTGCAGCGGTGACTGAAGAGTGAAAGCAACCAGTGACGGGTCCCCAAATGCAAAGGCCAGCCAGGGAAGAGGCGGGGGGAGCGGGGGGACGAGTCTCCACAGGAAGAGGCTCAGACCCAGAGGTGTGGACCTGGAGAAAGAAAGACCTCAGAGTCAAGAAAAGAGAAAAAAGTTAATTTCAAAAAGATAAACAGATGGTTCTGCTCCCTCCACCTCCATTCTTAGTGGGCCAGAGTCTTTACACTGGAGGGACAATGTCTGGCGATGGCAGTTTGTCCCAAAGGGAAGCAGTTTCTGAAATTACTGCTGTTATATCAGAAAAACAGAAATTGCAGAAATGAAAATGTAAACGAAAAGACGCTCATTCTCTCTTGTTCTGGGTGACTATTCCAAGGGAGGAAGAGGAAAATAAGAACAAGCCAGACTGTCTCCCACCTAAAGGAACTATCGGAAGCCCAGCGTGAGAGGACACTCCTCTAACTCCGCTCAGATAAACTGGGAAAACAAGCGAACCTCCAGTCTGGGAGAACCCAGAGAGTGGATTCTGGGGACGGACAAGGCTCTGTGTTCCGGTCCAGGTGCCGACCATCGGGCTGGGGTCTGCTGTGAACATACAGCAAGCTGTATCACCTGCGTTTCCAGGACTTCTCTTTACGTGCATTATATAGTCCAGTAAAAAGGTTTCAGAGTTTTCTGTTATTGCAGCTATAGGCATTTCTCAAAGAGGGTTCGCAAGCCCACCTGGGTACCCCTGTGTTAGGGAGTCCAGTTTTAGGAAGATATCCACAAGATTAAGACACCAAAAATTCATGACTTAAACAATTAAGGGTAAATTGTAGGTCACAGCCTTAAACTGCAATTAGGCTGTGTCATCATTTTTACAAATTTAATGAATGTGTATTCTAGGTGAGAGAATCTATGCTAATTGCTATAGGAGTAACAGCCATAGTACAGAGTGAATGCTTTAGAATTTCAAAGAAGTGACTCTTGTGACCCAGAGGTCTCTGAACTGGGAGAGTGTGAAAGGTGGGTGTGAGGATGAGGCAAGAGTATCCATATCAGACACAATCAGGAACAGTAAGGAATTTCGACCATAGCAGTTATTTACATGGGCACTCAGTTTTAACAGTGGTAGGCTAAACTGCAGAGACCAGGGTAGTAGGTATTTTTTCATTGGTCAATAGATGGTTAAGCATTTGAGTTGAAAGAGGTTTGCATAGATTGATAACGAGCAAGAACGTGGCAATGCATTGACACTCATGCAGCCACTGAATCACTCTAGTAAGTGCCTAAGCCAACTACTGGTCATTCGATCCACAATATTAATTGTACTCTTACTGAGTCCTGGTACTATTCCAGGCACTAGGGGTACACAGGTGAAAAGATGAAGCCTCTGCAGTCTTGCAGCATATGTAAGCAAATAAATAAGCAAGGAAATTATTCGAAAGTACTATAGAGAAAGGAAAAGGGGCTAAGGTGCTGACAGGTGACTACAGCAGACGTGTGTGGCAGGCAGGAGTGGCATTTCTAACAGAATGATTAGAAGGAGGAGCTCTACAAACTGAGGCCAGGAATGCTGAAGTCAAGGCACTAAAAAAATGAGGGGTTGGTGGACAGTGAAGATAAGGGTAGGAAGGCCGTGGCATGAGGAAGAGCTTATCAAGTTCACAGAAAACACCAAAAAAGGCCAGGGGGCTTAGGGAGCAGTGAAGGAGGGGAAGAAGATAACATCCTGTGATGGAGACAGGCACGTCCCGCCCAGTAAGGACACGTCCATCGTGTGCACCCGGCATGACTCCATCAGATTTAGGTTCTAAGGGTGTCTCTGGCTGCTGGGTGGAGAGTGGATTTTAGGGGGTTAAGAGTAGAAGCAGGGAGGCTTAGACATTGGCCTGGGAGACAGGGATACATTGGAAAGCAAGACCGCTCACAGAGTGAGTAACAAAGGACAGATCCCGACAACATCACCCACATAAACACAAAATTACTGCTATGATAACTTACAGCAGTACAAATGGCCAGGAGACACCAAAGGACAGATCCTGACAACATCACCTGCATAAACATAAAATTACTGCTGTGATAACACTTACAAATGGCCCAGAGCCACCAAAGAGTGGGGTTTCTGGTGTCCAGGGATGCAGCCATGAGGAAGAGATAACTGAAATGTGCCCCAGAGAATATCCAGAGTTAACGAAGTTCACGGGCTAAAGGCAGCTCTCCACCAGGACAGCGAATAGAGCTTGTGCAAAGAGCCCATAGCAGGAGAGAGAAGGATCTGAGCGCCTGAAAGGGAGTCAGCCAGCAACACAAAGAGTGCTGAGGAAGGGCAGTGTGCAGGGGCACTGAGCAGATGTTGGAAAATTACAGCTGGGGCCGGTTCTTGCACAGCTTGTGCACTAAAGATGGTCTTTGCATTTTAAAAAGGATTGAAGAAGAAAAAAAACCCAGAAAGTATGTGGCATAGAGTATACATGTTCCATAAAGCCTAAAGTATTTTAAATATTTTACTCTCTGGCTCTTTACAGAAAGTTTGTGGACTCCTAGCACAGATCATGGACTAGGGGTGGGGTGGGCATTGCAAGACTCTGAGACTGCCTTGTTCTGATTTCAAACAAAGGACACACCAAGATACTGCAGAAACAACACTGATGTCTGCTCCTGGTCTCCTTCGCAGCAGGCAGGATGCAGGCTCCGTGGAGGCAGAGCTTTTGCAGCTTTGAGATTGGTTAAAAGTGTGAATTCCAGGGCCAGTATCTGAATCCTGAGTCTGTGACCTTGAGCAAGTTATTTAACCTGTCTGTGTCTCTGCAGCCTTAACTGTGAAATGGCTACTTACAGAGGCTATACCTTTATAGGGGTATAAGGAGGAACAAGTGGGTTAATATTTAGAAAGCATTTAGAATAGCACCAGACCCACAGGAAGCACCTCAGGAGAGAAAAACAAAACAAAGGCCACAGACACGATGCTTAGATTAGCACCTGGCCCAGAAGAGGTGCTCAGAACACATGTGTGATCAGCAGTCCCCAACCTTTTGGGAGGGCCAGTTTCATAGAGGACAATGTTTCCACGGTGGTAGTGGGGAGGGGATGGTTTTGCGGTGATTCAAGTGCATTAAATGTAGTGTGTACTTTATTTTGTTATCATTACGTTGTAATATATAATGAAATACAACTTGCCGTAATAAAGAACGAGTGGGAGTCTGAAAGTGTTTTCCTGCAACTAGACGGTCCCATGCTGTATTTGCAGTTACTCCTCAGTGGAAGCATCACCCAAGACGGGAGACAGTATCACCCCAAATGTGCTGCTCATGTCCTCAGCTGCACCTCAGATCATCAGGTATAGATTCTCATGAAGTGCATGCAACCTAGATCCCTTACATGCAGTTTACAGTAGAGTTTGTGCTCCTATGAGACTCTAGTGTCACCCTGATCTGACAGGAGGCAGAGCTCAGGCGGTGATGACATTGATGGGGAACGGCTATAAATACAGATGAAGCTGCATCTACGTGCCCATTCTTCACCTCCTGCAGTGTGGCTGGTTCCTAACAGGCCAGGACGCAGGTACTGGTCTGCGTCCCGGGGCTGGGGACTACAGCGTTAAATGAATAAACAGTATAGTGACTGATCACCTCTGAGCTACATTCTCCAGAACACTTAAAACAGATGTGTTCTAGGATGATTACCTATATAGGTAGATTTTATTAGCAATCATAAAAGAGTTAGATGGTAGACAGTCCTACATGAGAGTTTAAGAAAGAATACAAAATTATATAATCTTTAAGGTTAAAAAAAAATCTATGCTGCAGATTGTATTTTCAAAATTCTGGTACCACATGGCACAGTGATATTAAGATTACGCTAGAGAATCCAGTATTAAATTCATGTAGTTTTGTGCTATGAAGGTTCTCACCAATTCCAAGAATAAAACTGTCTTCACTAAAAGGTGTTAGGCATGAAAGAAAACATAAGGGGGATCATAAAAATGTCAGTTTAACATAAAATGAACTTATTTTAATACAGAGTGCTCTGATACACTCGGCCCCATTTATTTTAGTGAACTTCTAAAAATGGAAGTGAAATAAGCCAAAGTTTCAGAGAAATATCAAAGATGAGCTTGGATGTAAACTAGCATCGCCTGGCTGAAACATTTAAAAAACAATCTCTTTTCTCCACTGTCTCAGTGTAAGACAGAGAGACAAAAAGAGAGAAATAATCAGAAGAGTCCCACTAGGATGCCTGGACAGGTTATAGATCAACTAGTACAGCGTCTACAGAACGGTGGTGTCCTGACATAGAAAGTGCTGCTCTGAATCCTGAGAGTTAAGGACTTAGACGCTGGGCCTGGTGCTGGATAGGATATGATGAGGAAAAACCGTGAAGGACCTTTCCAGGACCCAAGGAAAATCTGGACATGGTATGTGATGGCATTAAAAACTTATTGTTAATTTTTTGGATGAGATGCTATATCATTTGTGCTCTGCAGAAAGATGTTCTTAGATTTTAGAGATAGACACTGACATAATTACTACACTTGCTGTCTGAACTTTTCTTTAAAATCATAAAAGGTATGATAAAAGGGGGAAAATGATATTCTGGTAAGGCATTTAAATTTGGAATATAATTACAGTAAAAGGCTAAACTGTCTTTTTTTTTTTCTTTAAAGACTATCTTGGAGGCAAGGAAAGCTATAAATAATCAAAAGCAGGTTATTGTCCTGACAGCTTTATGAACCAACCAGATTAAGGAGAAGCACCTAAGGCAATAAAAAGTTTCAGAGTCATTTCAAATTCTTTACATGTAAAACAAAATTGTGGTTAATCAAATGCTATGCCAGAAAACTTGGAATGAGAAAATTCCCCATGTCCAAAGATTTAGGTGCTGATAAGTATGGGTAAGCCACATAGTATGTTATATTTGGGGTGGAGAGGTGAGAATATTGACCTTTGTGTGAATGCATTCCAGGTTCCAGGGTCTACTGCAGACTCTAGGGGTGCATTTGCATTCTGTAGGGGAAAATCAAAATATGTGATTGGCAACAGTGCTATGGGGAAAACGAAAGAAGCAAAGCTATATAGGGTAGGCCCGAGTGGGTGGCTGGAAATTTTACAGGAGTCAGTAAGAGAAGATGACCTGAAAAGGTATCACTTTGGCAAAAACCGTGTGTGCCTGGCACACCTTTCCACCATGTCTTGTGTACACGAGGACTAACACTAAGCTATAGATCTGGGTATGAAACACCCGCAAAGCCCTCTAGAATAAAGTCACAAAGAGCTCAGACTGACCCTTTGGGGGACGCCTTACAAAGAAGAGGAGGAGCCTGCTTCTGTGGGCTTTTCTCTCACCTCTCCTATGAAAAAGTGGTTGTGTCTGAGAAGCAACCACCAGCACCAACAGCTCTGCACACTACAAAAAATAAAGCTACCCCTTGTCTTGCCTCAACTCTTAAGCGGGGCCCCTTCCTACCAGGAAATAGATCCATCTGCACCACATGCCAGTTATTTGCAAACAAAAAGAAGCCCCGGCTCAGGATTCAGGGTTCACAGTCTAAAGGGCTCCCCTGCCTCTTTTTTCTGAGGGCTTGAAATAAGTCACGAAGTACTTCCAGTTGTACAGCAAAGAGAAAGATGATGTCGTCTGTTGGGTAAGCTGGGACATTTAGGGGAAAGCACGTACTGAAGATGTAAAATGTTTACCTGGTTTTCCATTACTGACTGAGCCAACTTCGTTCCTTTTCCAACAAGCCCACTTCCCTTTCTTGGTAAGTACATTTTGTGCAAGTATCTGAGTGGTGTATAGAGTCAAAATGCCCAATGTTGGCATTCCGGGCACAAGGCAACAGAGGGGAGGAACGGGGGATGAAACTGATGTGGCCGTGTATTAAGCTTTTTGGTTAAATCCCTGGTAACAGCTGCCTTTGTGAATTCTTTTCCCCTTTTTGAGGAAAGATTATCTAGTTACCAAGATCCCAGAGAGGTATCACTGTGTGAGTAAAAGCTCACTTTCCAGAGCTAGACTGTGGGTGTGAATCCCTGGTGTGACTGTGAGCAAGTTCCTTGCCCTGCTGTGACTCAGTTTCTCCACCTCTGACATATGGTGATAACATTACCCACCTCAGAGGATGCTACAAACAATAAATAAAACCCTTAGGAAGCACGTGGTAAGAGCTAAATACCATACCCATTTGCTGTTACCAGACTACAGCGTAAATTTATAACTTTCTCCCCTTTTATTGCTGTCAGGTTTTGAAAATGGTATAAATCAAAGTATAATTTGTTTTTCATATTATTTCAGGAAACAAATCCTGTTATGACCTATTTTTTATTGGGCACTCTACCTAGAAAATGCCTGACTGCTGACCACAGGCTCAGAGTCCTGCAGAGGCAGGTGTTAAAACAGGCATAAAACAGCGCTGTAAGTGATGTGCATATGAAGGGTAAGAGACTGACTGGACCAAGAGGATTTCCTGACGGGCTCTGGTCTGGGAGGGATGAATTGAGGAATGATGCTAATCTGTTGAAGAGGTAATAGATGAACTTGGAAATGATGACTGAATAGAAATCAACAGAGATCACAAGAAAGACACTGCAGAGAAAGGGGACAGTGGCGTAACCAGAGGAAGGGTTGAGAAGGGGGACAGCAGCGTAACCAGAGGAAGGGGCCACAGGAATTGCCAGTACCCACTGTGGTGCAGGATGGGAGTGTGCAGCACGAAGTGAGCAGACTTCAGTAATGCTTTTGTTCTATGAGGCTTGACAATTAAGTTCATGAACTTATCCTTGAAAAAGGGCTACATACCTCATTGCTGAATACCACTGCAGTCACCAGATGGCCAAAGGGAGTGCTCCAAAGGTGACCAAAATAATATTCAGCAATGAGGTCTGCAGCACATTTTCTAGGATGAGTTCATGAACTTAGTTATTGGACCTCATAGTATGGAGGACTTTGTTTTATAGGCTACAACGTTTGTATCTCAATCCACTAGTGACTACACAGTGTGGTAGAAAAGCTTTAATTCGAAGAGTGGCATGATTAGCTGTAGCTCACCAAGCACACACATGTGGAGAAGGCGCCGTGAATTGTAATGAGAACCAGAGACAATGACAGGACAGAACTGGTGATCATCTGGGAAAAGGGGCGATTAAGAAGAAGAATCTAATGCTTCAGGATGGAGAGGTGGGTGGAGATGTTAACAGAGGGTGCGGCAGGAAGAAGGAACAGCCAGGAACAACGTCACTGAGAACACCCAGGACCTGAGATTCCGTAGGACACTGTCTGTTGGGGAGGCATCTGGTAGACAACTGGGAATTAAGAAACAGAATCTCAGGCCACAAACACTCAGATCTAGGAGGCATGTTTTTCTATTTCCATTAAATAAGCAGCTCTAGGGAGGTGCCTGTGGCTCAAAGGAGTAGGGCGCCAGCCCCATATGCCGGAGGTGGCAGGTTCAAACCCAGCCCTGGCCAAAAACTGCAAAAAAAAAAAAAAAAAAAAAAGCAGCACTGTACCTTTTTGTTGTTGTTTTTTAAAAACTGATAAAGGCTGCCATTCCTGAAAGGGCAAAGATAACAGACCAGACAGCCACCCTTTCTGCATAGCGCTGTGCCCCATTAAGATGCTGTATATAAGAAACAAATCTAGCCCACTCAAGTCTAATTATACCTTTCCTCCTCCTCCTCTGTCCCCACAAGCCTAATTCAAGACTCCTTTCCACATCAGAGATCTTCATGAGAAATTTCCTAAGACACTTTCTGGTATCAATTAAAGAACACAATCAGGATAAGAAAAGTTATTCATTAAACAGACACTGTGGGCGGCGTCCTGCGAGATCTCAGGGTCCAAAAGGGAGGAAGATAAGGCCCTGGCCTCAGCGGGTTCACATTCCACAGGGGATGAAAGAAAGACAAGAACAAAATACTCAACTGTGACCCGTGTCAGGACACAGATAAATCGGCTGTGGAGACTGAGAGTAAGGACGAAGGGGGGCTTCTTCTGAAAGGAAGGCTCACAAAAATCCGTTCTGAGAAGATGACAGCAAACCCGACGCTGGAGAAGGAAATAAACCCACCGAATCCTACAGAGACCATCACAGACAGGGAGGCTTGTCAGCTGCAGGTGGGGAAGTGTGATGCACAGACTCGCGTGACAGTGAAGAGGTGGGGGCAGGTGGGTCAAATATTAACACCTGTGCAGAGGTGGGTTTAACAGAGCCTGGCCCAAACTACACGGTCAGCAATTGTCACCTGTTACCGTCACCCTCAGCATCCCAAATAAAGCTTCCTTGTTTTCTCTCTGTGCACTTGGTTTTTAAGTGTACTAGAAAGACACTCAGACAGCTTAATCTGGGGAGATCCATGATCAGCTTTATACACACACACACACACACACACACACACACACACACTCTCATCACGATCTGGCTCCTCTATAGAGAACGGTTGGTGTGTGGGGGTGGGAAAGGGAGGGCATGTAGGAGAGAGGTAATGGGAACGGAAATTAGGATGCCGCAGTAACTCCAGTAAGAACTAATGGGAGTTTAGACTGGGACTGCACTAGAAAAGATGGGGAGAGGTGGATGAATCCGGAACTGCCAGGATTTGCAGAAGGCGTAATGATTAGTCCTGGGTTTCTAGGGAGAATTCCTAGGAGGTGGTGCAGGACCATTACTGAGATAGGAGAGATTTGAGGGAATCAAGCTGGGGAGTGGTGGGGGTATTAAGACTCTTTTTGCACATGTCAGGATTCATATGCCCACCAAATAACCACGTAGAGGCTGGGCTGGAGAAATAAACCCTGGCCTCCTCGACTCAAAACTGGCATTTAGAGTCCAGGGCACAGATTACAGCAACTGGTGAAAGAAAGACCCAGGAAGGCAAATACGATAGTGATTGAAAAGAAACAACCAGGGTCAGGAATTTAATGGAAAACATAAAATAAAATAAAACCAAAACAGTGATGACTGGATAGTTAAAAATAAATGCACCAAAACTCCCCAAGTCTTATGTAAAGAATGTGTAGAAAAGACAAGTTGGAAACAATAACGACAGACGAGTTACAGGAAGGGCTTCTGAGAAGCAGCAAAGGTAAGTGATAAGAACGGAACAACCCAGAGGGGCTTCGTATGGAAATTTCGGTCCTATAAATGTTTGGCCTCCTCAGACCTTAGACGTCAGGATCTGTCTGTGCTGGCACTCTGACTGGGCAGATAAAGGAGCTAAGAGGGAAAGACTATGTTATGTGGCTGTCACCTAATACTGATGACAGAGCAAAAGCATCATTCAGTTTAGGAGCCAGAGTCATGTTCAAAGACCACACATGCTCTACATAAAGTATCTAAGGTAGAGAGATGGGACATATGTGTATGTAGGGCAAAAAGATCCCCAATGGAAGGAAGTTAGAAAACCTATCTTTATTACAGCCACTATGGAGAGCAGTACAGCGGTTCCTCAAAAAACTAAAAACAGAATCACCGTATGATCTAGTAATCCCACTACTGGGGTTCATCCAAAGGAAGGGGATCTGGACACGGAGGAGACACCTGCACTCACCTGTCTGCTGCAGCACTATTCCCAACAGCCAAGACACCAAGCAACCCACATGCCCAGCAACAGATGAACGGATAGGGGAAATGGGGTATATGTGCACAACGGAATAATATCCAGCCATAAAAAGGAATGAAATCTTTTCACACACGGCAATATGGACAGAGCTGGAGGATATTATAGTTTTAGGAAGCCAGGAAACAAAGTTAAATACCACATCTTTTCAGTCATGTGCAGAAGCTATAAAAGAGTTGACTTCATAGAAGTAAAAAGTTGAACAGAAGATACTACAGGCTGGTACGGGTGGAGGAAGGAAGGGATAGGTTTGTTAAAGTACATAAAGTATGGCTAGATAGAAAAAGTAAGTTCCCATGTTCTATAGCACTGCAGGATGACTACAGTTAACAGTAATATATCGTTTCAAATAATAATAAGAGAATATGAAATTATTATGTGTCAATTTTTTAAAAAAATTAGAAACCTATCTTGGTTGGGTGTGGTGGCTTACACCTGTAATTCCAGCACTTTGGGAGGCTAAGGCATGAGGATGGCTTAAGCCTGGTAGTTCAAGGATACAGTAAACTGTGAGTGGACCATTGTGTTCCAGGAGGAACAGAAGAGATGCTAAGGAAAGGAAAGGAAAGGAGGAAGGGAAGGGGAGGGGAGAGGATCAGGAGGGGGAAGGAAGGAAAGAAAGGAAAAAAAGAAAGGGAAGAGAGGAAGAGTGGGTCTGGGTGCAGTGGCTCTCACTTGTAATCCTAGCACACTGGGAGGCCAAAGCAGCAGACTGCTTGAGCTCAAGAGTTCAAGAGCAGTCTGAACAAGAGCAAGACCTTGTCTTTATTAAAAATAGAAAATCTATCTGCGCATCGTGGCACACAACTGTAGTCCCAGCTACTCTGGAGGCTGAGGCAAGAGGATTACTCAAGTCCAAGAGTTTGAGGTTGCTGTGAGCTATGATGATACATGGCATTCTACCCAGGATGACAGAGTGAGACTCTGGAGGGAGGAAGAAGAGAGACGGAGAGAGGGAGGGAGGGAGGGAGGGAGGTAGAGAGAGAGATCTCATTATGCATGGCCTATGCCTAACTGCTGGTAAGTGTGTTTCGTTGTGCATGAGGACAGAGTATAACTGGTCTAGGTGCTGGGAGATGCTGTAACTGTGATCTTAGCATTCTGTTCCACTGCAATTAATTCTTCTATCATTAAATTACATTAAATCCAATGTTGCCGTCCTCTGCCTGCCTTAAAAATACATTTTCATAAAACCAAAGTGCTTCATTACCACTTCTGATATGTGTATGACTCCTTGGTTCCATCTTTCCAATAACAGGAGCTATAAAATTCTCTTGAGAACCACTTGAGGCTAACCAATTCACATTCAAAGGATGTATAAAGGGCAACAAATGAACAGCATATTCTAGGAAGTAAAAGATTAAAACTTTGATATATCTTCCCTTCCTTATTAGTAGTTAGAGTTTAAGACACAATAATTCTCCTACAACCATTTCTGAAATATAATTTAAATATAAAATTGAAAGTCATAAAAAATACAGAGAGAAGCTTTAAAGTAGAATGACTTTCCTGCTATTTGAATAACTACTGAACTTCTATTTAAAACATCCCGAATAGACCAAATCAATTCCATATCCACTTTTATAGCCATTTTCCAATCATGGGAAATCATATATTCTAGTAGTTTCTCCTTCCTAAAATTAAAAGAAAAAAAAAACTCCTACATATTTAAATGCATAAAATAAGAATATCATTACTTGATTACTACCCAAACCTATTTTCATAATCTTCTCAACCTCATCTGGGACAGAAAGTGCTTAAGAAGCCATTATCTATTATTATTGATTATAATAATTACAAAACCCACAATACTTTTAAACGACCTAATTAAAGAGGGAACATGTTATAATAGCCATAATTATTAAACCAGAGGTGGGAGATTAGTCACTGGGCCCTCAGCACAGCTTTTCTCTCTGACAGTGGGAGGTAACGGGTAGGAGAGTGATTTCACTAAGAAAACATCACCCCACACTGGCCTGTCCCCACTCACAGTTCCAACCTATGCCTTATAGACAAGTCCTCTGTGCATTTCACCAGTTTCAATATGTGTCCTTGTCTATTATTTAGTAGCTCTGAAAGCAAATGCTGTAATAGATTATTGCAATTTTTCCCATGTTAGAGGTAAAGAGGCTCAAAAATATTATATGAGGATAAAGCACATTTTAAACCTTTGAAGGTATTACTGAAGAAAAGGTCATTCAATGTATGAACAAGTCCTTTCTTAACTGCTTGGATACATCTATTGCCGCTGTTTCTGTTTCCTCATCCTATGTCTTTTTATGCAGAGTAGTTCCATCATCATGAAATGTGATTAATGCAACATTTCCTCTTTCCTTCACGATGGTCACCTCTTATCCAGGTCATTAGCTAACATGTATTAACATCTTAGGATCCAACAACATTGACCTCACGACCACTGTCATTGAAGAAACTAAGAGAAAATGGTGTGTCAGCCTTTAAACAACCTGAATACGGAACTATACTTTTGAGTATCATTCAGCAAATCTTTTCTGGAATTTCACATTACACTTCCCTAAAACAGTTTATCACATATTATGTGCTTAACATTGAGTTCTCTTTACAACAATTTACACAACACAACATAACAATGAACAACAATGAACATCTATCAATTGTACCTTCAACTGTCCGCTGATAATGGACCAGATTTCGTGGGTCCATTACTTATTAATTGATTAATGAACAGAAAATAATAAAATGCAGAGCTGAAGGCATTACTTAATTTTTAATTTGCTCAACTGCAAATGCAGAATTTATTTATATAAACAAATATACAACATTAAACATACTTATGCTACAATAATAATAAAAATGAAAATATTACTAAAAATAACTTGAATACTTTACAAAACCAGTTAGAGGTTACTGTATTTACAGATTAAGTATCCCGTATCTAAAGTGGTTGGGACCAGAAGTGTTCCGGATTTCAGAATTTTTTGAATTTTGGAACATCTACATATACATAACAAGATTATCTTGGGGATGTAATCCAAGTCTAAATGTGAAACTCATTTATGTTCATATACACCTTATACACATAACCCAGGGTAACTTTATAAAATATTTTTAATAATTTGTACATAAAACAAAACTTACGTACAGTACACATGATACTGAGTGTGGAATTTTTTCTCTTTTAACATCAAATCAGTGCTCAAAAAGTTTCAGATTGTAGAGTATTTCAGACTTTGAATTTTGGGACGCTCACTCTGTACTTGCTAATAATAAATAATATTTCTTTAAAAATATTGTATATTCCAGAGTTTTTAGCAAATGAGATGGTTCTCCTAATGTCTCACTCCATAGAGGAAATTTGCTACAGGTGAAGTGAGAAAACAATTTCATTTTCTGGCAAGAACATCTTTGAAGGGAGGAAAAGATGCCTAAGTACAGAAAGTCAGGACCACTGAAAAGCAAATGAAGCGTCAATGGGTCTGAAAGACGTGAAATATACGTAAACGCAATTCAGGTGGCCATGGCTTCAGCTAAGTGGGATAAGTTCACCTCACCACCTAGAATTTTACCTTTAAACACGGGGAATGCTGAAAACATTACTTTGTAAACTAAAAAGTTTACTTTCTAAATACAGAGGATAAAAAAGGAAGCTAAGGTTAGTGCCTCCTTGGGAAAAGATTCTGTTTACTCTCTACCTCCTAGTCAAAGGAAATAGTTCTGCATATTTCTAAATTATTTTCTTAACGATTGACTTCTTTCCAGAACAAACATAGGCTTATTTTAACCTTGCTGAGTTCCTTGTGGTAAGTCACTGGTATTAGTTTAAGGTACAGGGTTCCCAAGTACAGGAAAGAGTTTTTGGCTTGATCTACTAATATGTGAATTCTGAGGCTGAAGTTTAAATTCATTAATTTAAGGATTACTTTTCTGTCACGTAAGTACCGCGCACTAACCGATTGGTGGGATCATGCCTATGGTTCATCTTATAAGGGTGCCTGTGAATCTTTCTAAATGTAGAATACAAATGTCTTAACACAACTAAGAAAATGCCATGAAGGCTATGTTAACCTGTTTGATGAAAATATTTCAAATGGTATATTAAAAACAGCACACTGTACCCCATGACTGTATTAATGTACACAGCTATGATTTAGTAAAAAAAAAGTTAAAAAAAAAGGATTACTTTTCTGTGTAACAGGGGTGAACTGCATCTAAACTAGGGGTCTTACATTAACGATAAAAATATCCAGATGTTGGTTTTAACGTTTGGGGGTGCTATTGACAGAAACCAGTTAAAATCACAAAAATTTGTATTTCCTTCCTGTTTTCCTACTGTCTTGTAAAAAGACACTAGAGGGAGAAAAGTCTCTCTTTGAATGGGCTCCAAATCCTTAGCACTGAATAATCCAGCCCTCCAAATTTCAAATCACAAATGAAATCGTGCTTCAGTGCTTCTCATTCAGCAAGATCCCTCCACGGGGCAGCGTGTGCCATTAGGTCCCAGGAAGCAGTTTCACTGCCAGATGCAGCTCGGGTGGCAGCAACCCAAACCCTGCACTGCAAAGGCATCTTCTCCTCCAAACGTCACCTTCCTGGAAACCAAAACAACCCCCACTGGTCTGGCCACACATCTGTGATCTGGTGAAGGCTAGAAAGCCGTTTGGTTTTTCTTCTTAGACATATATGTAGTCCAGGTTTATCAAATAGAAACATTCAGCATTTCTAACTGACAGCCAGTTCCCTCCAGAGAAAAATGCAACCTTCTGCTCTTCTCCTATTCATCTTTTTCAAATTAGTTCCCTTATTTCAGCACAGGAGTCAGATAGCCTCAAACAGCGCTAGAGGCTGCGGACCCTGCATCAGAAACACTTGCTGCTCCAAGCCAGATGCTGTTACGTTAAATCCATTCCTGCTTAACTCATCCACCAGCAAAGATTTAAAGCTTTCATTTGTCTTCTGTATGCTTCACTTTGTGACCCTCTGAAATTAGTTTTCTTCTCCTCCTTGAGCATTTAATGCCACTTTCTTAAAATGCATGGCAGAAAAGCAGCTGAAAGAGTGTATGTTCAAAGAATTTTAACTCCAGATCTAAGTAACAGTCAACTAGAGCTTCTCTTTGGTTCTCTCATCCAGTTTTAGAGACAGTGAAAGTCCTAGCCTACCAATCACCATAAATTCTCCTGACAGACTGAGCTGACTGGGTAAGGTAAAGTTATAAATGTTTCACTGTTGCTGGCCACCAGAAGACAGAATGGGCGTAACTTACTGCCTGACGGAAATGACAAGTTTTCACAAACTACAAACAATGTATTTGTGAAGTGCACCCTCTATCATGCCATGTAGTTATTATTTTCTGAGAAAAGTTCTTGTAACACAGAAACCACAATTAAATTGGCTTTGAACTACATGTAGTGCTGTGCACCTACAAATTGAGGCTTGACCAGGGCCTTTGATGCAACTGAATCGATGCTCGTGATCGAGATTTCACCTCGTATGCCCGGCATCGGCATCAAGTGAAGTGTCTGAAAATGGTGACAAGAATGAACTAACTCTGAAGACACACAATATATAACTGAAGGGATACAAATGAGGAAATGAAAAATACACAATAGCACATAAAAAAAAATTCTGTATATTGGCTACAATGAAATAAAAACACAGCCATACGAAAAAGAAAAACAAAACCTAGAATTAGGTCAAATTAGAGGTGATTTCCTCTGACCTGAAACCTTCTGATAACTTAATCACACTTCACATACTTTTCAAATTATATATAATTCAAAAAAACTTATAGTAGGGGTAGTCTCTCATACCTTTAAATGCACCAAGTATTTCAAAACATGCTCAGTTTGTCCCAGAAAATATACTGGCATTTACTGTAGTAAAAAATGGACAGGGGTGATATTAATAGGAGGAAGAATATTTGACATAATGATTAGAATAAATAAAGGAACGAGGTGAAAATCAGAGGGCTTAGCCACGATATTTTAGCACACTTTGACAATGGCATTTGGGATCATAAACGCAGTTAGGATGGTATGTTTTGATCTCGTACTTTCATCTCAACAAAAGCTGCATTCAAGAAGCATACTCCTGGGTGTTTGCTTTTCTATCTATAGGAGATCTGGATGAGGTAAAAGCTTGTATGGAAGGTAAAGGAAAAAGAACAAAAATAATCTCACTAGGTTTCCAACACTTAAGAAACCTTTAAAGCAGGGTTTCTTGACCTCTGCACAGCCAGCATCCTTATGGGGCTGTCCTGGGCACTGCAGAACGTTCAGCACCGTGCCTGGTCTTCCCACACCCACTGGGCTAGGAGCACCATCCCCCTCCCTCCACATTGTGACTAATAAAACTGTCTGCACACATTTCCAAAGGTCCCTTGAGCAGAAATTGCTCCCGGTTCATTTCTTAAATCACACAATGCTTGCCAACAGTTAATGGAGTTACCTCGTCTTGTGACTGTTAACTTGTATTTTCTGAATTTTTTGCCTACTGTTATTGTTATTAAAGAGCTCCAACTTGACATCAAAGAACAAAGAGACCCGCTGGTTCAAATAAGAAAGTCACGAGAGGGACAAATACAGATGACTCCTACCTTCACTTGTAACTCCAATTTCATTTTCTTTCATTCTATTTTGTTCTTTGAAGCAATGAAAAGATATTCAAGTGTGGCTATTCACTACAGCAAAGGTGCTCAGAAATGTTACAAATTTTTCTGTGGCTCCAACATCGTTTTCGGTATTTCTACCTTTAAAGACTCCTGATGCAATTTCACTTAATGATTGCAGGTGTGGAATGATATTTGCTAGGTTTCTTTTTCTTAAGGTTTTTTCCCCTTAGTTTTGATTACAGATGTTAACCTTGGCTTACTATGATTACGTCTGTGTATGTATTTGGTATGAATGCCAATGCAATTCAACTCAAATATTTGTTGAGCACCTAACTCGTAGAAAATTATGCCAAGTGTTTTCATGCATCAAATCACATGGGGCCTCAGAATCAACTCCTGCTAAGTTTGAAGGCTCTTAACCCTTAGAATACCATCAAGATCCGCTGGAAATAATTTTACAGTTTTACGTTTCTTACTAAACAGTTCTAACTACTTGGAAGGACTGATATTTCTGACTTTTACCCTTGCTTCGAGAAAAAAAATATTTTTATAATACTTATTCTAGCTTGTAATTACCATATGAGCCCACTGGAATTTTTGTATATTTAAGACACATTATGAACCTTAATGTTTGTTTTTCCTATATTTAACAACATTTTCCTATTATTATCATCCCAAGAATTATTTATCTCACCAATAGTCATCAATTATTTCCAACTGTGCTAAAGGACAGCAAATAATATGAAAGTGAAAGACGGCTAGAATTGCCTACAAGGATGATGTAATAATAGGGAAATTATCATGTTCTTCTAACTATGCAACTGAAGCATTGCATCACCTTTCAAGGAGTGTAAGAGAAGTCTGGTGATTCTCCCTGAAGACAGTTTAAAATCAGAATTTTTCATTTTCCACACCTTGGCATAGGAAACAGTTGACAGAGAGGGACATTTTGCCAGTTATTTTTTTGCCAGATCAATTAGAAGATGAAAGGAATTGATCATGTAAGTGAAACCTGAGGCCATGAGTCTTCATATGATAAGATCCTAGATGAGTTTTCTCATTTTCTAGAAGTGAGAAGTAAGCATGTACTTCTAAGAACAAGAAGGAAATACAGTATTTTCATCCACTTAGTCATTCAACAGGAAGGATATTATCATTTAATATTTTGTAACAAAAACCCTGAACCCTTACTGCTACAAGGATATGTGACAGTATTCTTTTCTCTTTTATAATGTTTGTACAACCAATTGTATAACATTGGTGCAACAGAATTTTATTTGATACAGTTTGGAAGTGGATAAATGCACAAGGAAGTTCTATAAAGGTAATTAGAAAGAAAGAGATCATGTAGGAATGAAAAAGAAAAAGACCGGAAGGATCATCTTAACAGTTGTTTATAAATCCAAACTTGAAAAAATTTTAAATTTGGGGGAGAAGGTTGCTGTATTCACTTCAATAAAATTATAAGCTATCAAAGCTTTTAATGTACCAAATATTTATAATAAGTGAAATCCTAAGTATCAGACAAGACCAAGAAATACGACAAGCCAGAACCTAATAGAGATATAAATGAATCTGGAATCAGTATTTGTAAAATTAATAATAGTCCAGATTCATACATAGAATGAGATTAGCAGCTATCTGTATTTGAAAGAACACCACCCACTTTGGAAATCCATACCTTCAAAACCAGGAAATTTTGGAATAAAAATTAGGGTTTACCATATTTAAATTCTCATTAAAATTAAAAAAATATATACTATTACCATTTTTTTTTTAATAGATAAAGTCTCACTCTGCCACCCCAGCTAGAGTGCAATGACATCATCATAGTTCACTACAACCTCCAACTCTTGGGCTCAAATAATCCTCCTGCTTCAGTCTACCAAGTAGCTGGGACTAAAGGTGTATAGTACCACATCCAGCTGACTTGTTCTGTTTTTTGTAGAGATAGGACCCTGTTCTTACTCAGGTTGGTCTTTTCAAAGTCATGGACAAAAGCAATTCTCCCACTTTGACCTCCCAAACTGCTAGGATTCCAGACATGAGCCACTGAGCCCAGCAATATGTTAATTCTTACAAATTTCTGATGAAGTTATTTTTTACTATCCCATATTCTTAGTTCTGTAAGTTGTTCACAGAATAATTTTAAAATATAAATAATAATAGTAATGATGATAATATAAAGGGCTGACTATATCCAGATAGCTGATGGTGTTGACCTGGTTTCCTAGTATAGTGAGGGACAAGGTGACTTTGCTAAGTCTGACCTTGCAGCAATCACCGGAATTGATTCGGGTATTTGGGTACAGTCAGGTATTGTGTATTCCAGTTCACACATACATATACACACACCCACACACACCAAGCAGAGAAGAACCAAAGAAAACTGTCTTAAGCTGCCATCTACAGCCTCAAAGAAGGGAATGATGATATTCAGTCAGAAGTCATCACCCACCCACATGTAGAGAAGCAGCCTTTTTTTAATTTTAAAAGAAAATGGAACTGATGTCATGAGATTCCTAGAAAAAAATAAAAGCAAACAGAAAAAATATATTATCTAATTGTCCAGGAAGACATATCAAATTACCTCTCAGTACATTCTCACTAAACGTCTGCAACCCTAAAAATAAGAGAATAAATATATCATACAAGATTCTGTTTTTTAAAAGATGTGAAGACTTAGTCCCCTAGGGGAAAACTGCTTCTCTGAATATAAAGCAATTAGAGGTCCTGCTCTACAAATTCAACAATCCCCTTGGACCACGAGGGTCCAGTTGGATCCTGCAATTCCAGGAGAGGAAAAGCTTGGCTTCTAGATCCTCACGCCCAGGGTACGCTGGCTATGTGGCTGCTCTTACAGGTTAGTTTCCCAAATAAATTTTCCTATGGAAATAATTCTGTATAATTATATATGCTGCATTACTGATTGCATAAATAGGTTTTGAGGTCTGAAAGCTTAATTATTACCACACTGTAGAAATACTATACTGAGTTATTACAAATAAATTTTCAAAAGATTACCACTTTTGCCTACATAAAAAGATTTACTTCTTTTTCAATGAGGTCATAAAACAGAGCCCATCCCTCAAAGATGTGTCTCTAAAAAGCAATAGAAAAACACTTACCTTCTATCAAAATAAATCTTATCATCTACCCACCAATAAAATATATTAAAGTGTGGATCAAATTTTGTTTTGGGAAGATGGGAGTCCCTCATTTTTTCTCCCTCTTCAAGGATTGTCACATAGCATCTCCTGATGATGTTTTAATTCAGATATGTTAAATTTCTATTCTGATTCTGCAGTTCAAGCATCAAAAAGAGGGCTGGTTCCCATTAGCTGGCAGGAGCCCAGCTGGCTAGCGTGGGGGTCGGGACACAGTATCTCTTGCTTTGCCCGCTGCCTCTTCCAGGTAAAGAAGTTATATCTGTGTGAAGGGCTACGGAAAAACACATTCAAAATTGAAAACACAGTTTAAAGAACTTGGTGACTTAACCTTAGAATATATTATTAGGTTAGATAAACCTTTTGTCTTAATGGGAAATAAAGAGTGATAATAAATTTCAAGTTTTGAGGACTACACTGTCCAGATATAGTAGCCACCTGCCACATGTGACTATCACGAATACTTGAAATGTGGCTGGTTCGAATTGAAATGTGCTGTATGTGTTAAGATTACGTATGAACCAAGCAAACAAAAAATGTGAACTATAAACTTTTTCACACTGCTCACATGTTGAAATAAAATTTGGGATATACTGGATTAAATAAAATATGTTGTTAAAACTAAATTCACCTGTCTCTCTTTACTATTTTAAAAGCGGCTACTAGAAAATTTAAAAGGATGTACCTTTTTAATAAGCCTGTAAAAAAAGGCTCCCAGTATATTTCTGTTGGTAAAACACAGGAGATTCTTTAATATCTGATTACGGACAACAAAGTCATTACCAAAAATTATGAAAAAAAATTTGAAAATATATAATTCAATTTGGCCAATATTTATTGAGGACCTGTGTACAACACCTATCAGGCATATAAACTGTTTCAATTCTAGTAGATAAAAGATATATGGCTACCAATAATCAGCAGATAAGTTACGGTATGAATGAATCTTATAAGAATACAAAGGCAAAACATGAATAGCAGAGGAGAGCAAGGGATTTGTAAAGACTTGTAAAGGACGTAGCTTTTCAGGTGATGATATTTAAAAAATACACAGGATCTTGACACATCATGATAACATGTAGCATTTTAGAGGTAACAAATACATCTGTCGTACATTAACCCTTTTGGTAGAAAAGGAAAAATATTTCCTTTTTCAGTAGTGCCAGTAGATAAGAGTTAGGCACATGTGATGTGGTGAAGGTGAACATGCAGGCTGAGGCCAAGTAATGAAAAGTTTTAAAATGCTCTGCAGGAGAATTTGGACTCTTCTACAGGTAGAAGAAATCATCAAGTATTTCCTACCAAGTGTCGCCAGGATTGCATATTCCTAAGAGGAAGACGACTAAGGCATGGAAAATAATTATCCGGGAAGAGAGTGGATGCAGGCTAGAGGAGAAGGAAGGAGTAGCATTAATGCCGCGTAATGGGAATCAATATAAAGGTATGAACGAGTCCCTCAAAGATACAAAAACGTGTGAGGATAACAGAAGGAAGGGATAATCAGAGAAGTCAGTCTAGGAGGAGGGAATCAATGATCTGAATTCAGGCGGTGGCAGTTCAGGAAATGGCAGGTTTGCAGGCAGAAGTGGAGTCCATGAAAAGGAAGATTAAAAATGCAAGAAAGGAAGAGGAAGTGATCTAGAGCCCAGGTACTCGTCACATGAGCACAAAAGGGAAGGAAGGAAACAACGGGACAGAAGAGGCATGAGGGATGTTCAGGAAGAGGGAAAAATCATTAACTTATTCAACAGACACGTACTGAGCCCCCACCAAATGCCAGGTGCCATGTTGCAGAAATTCACAATGATGACTGTGCCAGGGTCATCGGTATAGCAGGAGGGAAGGCTATGCTGGGAACCAAGGAGAATGGAGTTGGTCTGGATCACCTGCTATGTGGAAGACGATAGGCCCTCTACCAGGGATAATTAGGTGCATCTAGAAACATTAAGATCCCAGCTGACATTACAGCATGAATAAGAAATGGAATTTACTGATAAGGTTACATGACTTGATACCTTAGAAATACCAGAAGCAGCTAAAGGAAGAAATTATATGGAGAAGTGACAAAAATGTGTTTAGAAAATGTGAAGGGTCCCAGAAGCTCCAGGACGCTTAACGGAATCCTAAAGGGTGGTTATCCATGGATTCCATCCTGGTTAGGAGGACTGTGGGTGGCAGGGAGGATACTGAACTGAAAGCCTGACCTGCGAGGTATTTATGAGAAGATCCTCACTGGGGAAGGCGATGACTGTGTTGCAGACTGCTGACATGGATATAGATGAAGACAAGTGGGAGGGAGACAGCTAGCATTTCAACTCAGTGTGGACGGTCGTATCACTGACGAGAGGAGTGGGCAGGGTGGCCACCTGATCCAGTTTGCCAAGGTCCTTCTCTTCAAGATTGTGCTCCTAGCAGTCTCCTGTTTGGCTAATAAATTGTGAACCTCTCCTTAAATTTCTGCAGCACACTTACATTGTGCTGATCAAAAAAAAAAAAAAAAAAAGAGTGAAAGAAAGAATATACTTACTGTGCTTTGAACATCTTTAGAGAATAATTTATCTCTAAAAATTCTCACAGCACACCTAAGATCCACTCACAGCACACTAGTGTGCCATGTCACACCAGTTGAAAATCCCTCCTCTAGCAGAGGGAAATAGAATAATTAAAAGAACCCCCCCCCCAGCAACCTACAGTTCAGTTTGATGAATGCAACGATAAGGACGAGAGGGGCGATATCATCAGAGAGATAAATATTAAAAAAAAATACTGAATATTAGTAATACACAAAAAGGGACTCAAAGCCAGCCCTGGGAGCCTGGGGGTTCTGCTTCTAGGAGTAGTGAGAAGGATGCAGGAAAAGAAAGGGCCTCTGATTCACAGGATGTGCTAAGACCGGATGCTGGTGATGCTTTTAAGAGCATCAGTAAGCTGGAAGGCGTTCAACAGAAAAACATCAAGACACTGTAACGTATTCACAGTAAAACAGAGGTTTTATGAAGCACATAAAATGTATATTCGGGAAACAAAACCTGGCAAAGGGCTGCTACTCTCAGGATGAAGAAAAAAAAATACCCATTTTTAATTCTAAACGTCCCTGTATCTGCATGGAAGGTCACCAGCAACAATATAAGAGTATAACTGCACACCTAGCTGCTCGGAATTTTCACACCAGCCGTGGAGCTTTCTTGGCTGTGTGGCCATTGTGTGCACTGCTTACTCAGTACACAGTGGATTCAGCCAAGGGAAATTATCAAATCGAGTATCCAACAGCTTAGGAACCCAGAAAATGGCTGTCCAACTCCAAATTTCTCCTTTTATTACTGGATTGGCATCACATGGTCAGAGTCCTGGTGCCAAGAATTTTCTTCAGACAGACATTCTGAAACTTTCAGATCCAGATAAATGATGACTGAGGAAGAATATAAATAAGTTAAAACAATGAGAACTACCCAGTTCCACTTTTAGACAAAGCAGCAATTAAATTCAAACTGGAAGAGACTCCACATCTGGTGCGTAGAATACAGGTGTGGGAATCAGACTCAGCACAGAACCCCACTAATTAATTTCATAGGAAAAAAGGCTCAGAAGTCCTCCCATCGGCAAATCCTGCATCCCTGATGCTTCTTGCCCTGAGTGGAGGGTTTATACCGTTTAACTTTCAACGTTTATGAGCACATGGATATACTGGCCAGCACACAGTTCCCTTTCTGCTTGCTTCTCTCTCTCTCATCCTTTGAAATTTGTTGGCTTGGTAAGCTTTATGTCCAGGTACACTGCATACATTTTCCTTTTAAATTCTGGTTAAGATAGAACACAAAAGAACATTCCTAACAAGAGCAGAACCCTGGTAAAATCAGGCAATACTCACTACAAAGAAGACTAGTTTTCTTAACTGACAAGGCAGTTCAGATACTTGAGTGCAAATAAATTCTTGTAGATTTGTGAAACTGTCTTAAAATTTTTACATAATGTGTTACAGAATCATGCAGAAAGTCCATGCTTCAAGTCAGAAAACTTGATGTCAATGAGTCTTGTAATTCCTATTTAATGGCCCAGCTGGAAAAGACTAACACTGGGGAATAGCTGAGAGAACAGTGAAGGAAAAACAGAAGCGATGGAATCATCACCTTTTGGGGAGTGATACGGCATGAACTCGATGACGGAACCAGTTGACCTATCTAACCTAAAGATTCTGGGTTTATAATCTTAGGATTTGAATGTAGATGTTTGTCTTCTATTAAGAATGGGAATTAGGTAAATTATGGGATTAAGATCGTGAAGAAAAAGAGGAGAAAATAGTGTTCTTAACAACAAGGAAATCTAAGACAATTAAAAAGGCATCAACAAACATTTACCATAAATGCCTTTAGTTCAGTCATGACAGGAAAGATGATAGACGGCAAACAAGCAGAGGGAGAAACAACCACACACCTCACGAAAACCCAAACCAAACATGCCTTAAGGAGAATTCACATTGAGCTAATGGTTGTCCGTCTGATACGGGGTTTAAGAAATATTTCTCACTTAGAAGAGGGAGCTAAATAACGTGCACAGAAGGACGCAGAGCAGTGGTTAGTGTTTCTCAACCTTATTCTAGATGGCTCACGTCCCGGGTAACAGTACCAGGAAGAGAAGACGTTACCCTCTGCAGCCACTAGGAATCAGAATGTCTAGTCGTTAGAGATTTCTCCTCCAACATCCTTTTTGCTTTCCTGGGATTTGCTAAATTTGCACAAATCTAGTGAACAGAAACACTTTGAAGGCATCTGCTGGTGACTACAGAAAGTGCCCTTGAACCTACAGTTAAACTTCTGCAGCACACTTAAATTATGTTGATGGGAAAAAAAGAGTAAAAAAGAATAAACTTACTGTGCTTTGAATTCCTTTCAAAAAGTAATTTAATTAATGATCTTTACAAATTGTAATAGCACACTTAATAGTCTCCCATGGTACACCAGGGTGCTTCAGGGTGTTGGTGGAAAATCATTGCCACAAACAGCTTAGTAATAGATGCTGGGAACTTGGTGAGAGGGTGGGGGAAGGGTGAGGGCTGAGAAATTACTTAACTGGCTACAAGTTACTCTATTTGGGTAACAGTCACCCCCAAAGCTCCCACCTCACCACAGTGTAATATATCCGTGTAACAAAACTGCACTTGTGCCCCCTAAGCCTTAAGCAAAACTTTTAAATTCTAAATTAAGGTCAGAACAGAAAGCTGTTATCATTCACTTCTGACCTCAGTCTCCTGTGACAGCTACCGGTAACCTGGTATTATCATCAGTGGGATTCTGATCCGAATTCTTAACATTAAAACAAAATAGTTAAAATTAACTCTGTGATGGTTGATCAGTTCTATTAATGAAACACTATGCCATAATCCTAACAGGACCTTAGGGTTAGATTTTTTCTAACATAACAGCAAACTCTGATGGAAGTGGGCAGAGACACACAGATACATTTGCAGAATACAAAAACGTCACCCAAGAAGTTTCGGCCTCTGCGAGACTGAACACAAAGGCCGCCTCACCTGCCGTCTGCATAGTCGGTGTCTGCTCCGCCCCACCAGACATCCGAGTCGTCCTCCTCTGCGTCCGCGGAGTCGATGTTGTCGCTCTCCTCAGCCAGCGGGCAGCACACGAACTCCACCCCTCGGAACTTGTCGATGCCGCAGGGCAGCAACATGCCGTAGTCGTGCAGGTTGGTGCTCTTCTCACTGCATGTCTGGAAGGTGGGGAGAAAGCAGTGAGGGCGGCCTCAACACACCCACTCAACGCAAAGAAAACCAGCATTTGCTTTCGGGTGGATTGACAACGGGGTTTCTTTGGCGCTTGCTTCTTCTTGTAACTTTGTTATTTAGTTACTAAGAACATGACGTTATACAGTAGAGGTTTATAAAATATAGAAACTCATTGGGAAATGAGATGCCATAGAGGCCTGCGCTGGGGAATAGACACTGGAGAACCGCTGCTTTCTGGCTGCATTGTTGTCTTAGGAAGCTGTGAGGTTCTCGGTGCATCCCCACTGACCCCCACCTCCACACAGATGGGAGTCTTCCTCCCTCAGACCTGCCCTATTCTAGACGCTCACTTCTCTGTAGCAATCCTAGGAAGAGAAGAACTATCTTCTGCAGCCACTGTGAACCAGGATATCTAGTCATTAGACATTTCTCCTTCAAAATCTTTTTGCTTTCCTGGGATTTGCTAAACTTGCACACATCTAGATGAACATAAAACTTGGAAGGCATCCACTGGTGACCAAGGAAGGATAAATAATTCAACCTATAGGTAAACAGTGAAACTATTAACAAACTCTCGTTTGACCTTACAGGAGTCATTTTTGTTTCTTAGTAACAAAGAATTTTTCTTTTGGAAGCTCAGAAGAAATGAAAAATGAGGTTATCAGATGGGTAGGTGGGCTCCAAATTATTTGGGTTGGTTTTCTTAAGCTCAGCTGAGCTCTTAAACTCCCAAAACATATTTTTATATAAAGAAATTTTTCTCAGGGCATAATTATCTTGTAAAAGGCAAAAATAATGCTAAGTCTGAAGTGGCATGGCTTATCTAATAGCTTTAAGGATATGACAGAATGGTTAAGTTGAGCTCGATCAGATTTCCCAACTTCAGCACTATTGATGTTTTAGAATGGATAATTCTTGCTGAGGGAAAGGAGGGTGTTATCCTGTTCACTATAAGATGTTTAGCAGAATACCTGGCCTAACCCCAACGCCACTATCTGTAAGAAGCAAAAATGTCTCCAGACATTTTCCTAGGGAATGACAGGGGAACAAACTGACCCCAGTGGAGAACTACTGACTGGAAAAAGGCGTCTGAGTCTAGCAGACTGATCTCACAACAAACAACCTATTTAAATTTCCTAGAAAACCACAACAGAGCAGTTTTGAAGGTGGCCATACCACACACTGACATTACCATGCTAATCGTCTCAGGTCTTTTATTGGCTTAGGTGAAAGCAGAGGGCCAGGTAGAGATTCACACAACTGTGATGAACAAAGGTGATAGCATGGCCTGGAGAAGACAAAGTTGGCAGAACCAGAAATAAAATTCTAACTACCATTTCCCAAAGTTCCTTCCCTGTTCTACCACTGTGTTCACCAAGAGATAACAGGGGAAAAGGTTAAATTATAAGGATTTTGTATATGACAAATGAAAACAGAAGCTGAATTTAAAAAGAACTTAAAAGCAAAATCTTAAAATTATAGCTGTTAAAGATTATATAGGCAGGGCAGTGCCTGTGGCTCTGCCCCATATGTAGGGCACCGGCCCCATAGGAGTAGGGCACCAGCCCCATATGCCGGAGGTGGAGAATTCAAACCCGGCTCCGGCCAAAAAAAAAAACTGGAAAAAAAGATATATATATATACACATTATACAGGCAGTCCCCAGGTTATGAATGAGATAGGTTCTTAAGTCGAATTTGTATGTAAGTTGGAACAGGTACCTTTATCTCTTACCTGTAATGGCCTCCACTTGTAAGTGTGAGTTACATGTAAATCGGGTATTTGTGACTTGGGAAATGCCTGTTTTAGTTTAAGTTACAAAACATGGCCCAGCCACATCATGACTCTAATTAAACTGGCCCCATTTTTAGCTACTTATCAATCATCGTGGATAGAGTAGGCTGTGCACGTGCAGGGATGGAGTCTCTGGGAATGTTCTGTACATTGTATTCAATTTTACTGTTACTGTCAAATTGACCTAAAAATAGTCTACTAAAAAAGAGGTCATGGATAGTAGTGATTTTTATTTTAAAGAACGTATTTATCAACATAGCTGCTATTTGCAAATACCTTCTAAAATGTCATTAGATATGGCCCCGGGAAATCTTTACTAAGCAATAAGAGAGGATATATGGGCAGGTACCTCTTTGGCGACAGTGTGCCAGTGAAGGTGGGTTTCACAAACATCCATTCTCTCCTGGTGTAAGAATTTGCACTTGTCAGGAACGAGAAGGGCATCACTTACAAACTCACCAACTGCAAAAAAAGAAAACCACTTCTCATCAGTCGGTCTGCCAGCTGGAGTTCAGAGAAGTTATACATACAGCTTTTTGACTCCTAAGCAATCCAATCAGGACTCTACAGCCTTTAGAACTTTAAGTCCGGCCCCCTAAGCTACCCAATTCTTTGTCACATCCACCTTCATGGTTAAAATATTTCCTACATGTTGTAAGTAAGATCTTTCTTTAATTAATCTGAATTTCTTGCTTCAAAGTTAACCCATAAAAGATGGTTAAATGGAGAATTAATATCCATTCAATTACAAGGAGGTAAAATATAAAGATTGACATTGTTAAAGTTATCGTTTGGTTAGACAATACAAATCATTATCTACTGCTCTTTCTTGGCCATTTAATCTGTTTATACACTAATAGAAATTTTAGCATTTTTCTACATCCTAAGCAAAACAAACAAATAACAAAAACTGTACGTGCACATGTATATTACATATAGCATATCTATGTGATAATACACAAGAGAGAGCTCATCCAATTCAACTATGAAAACTGCTCCTCAGACTTTTGTTATATTTTAAAGAAAATATATATATCATGCAAATTATTTCTAGGCATGGCTTGTACAAAAGATACAAAAATACTACATAAAGTCCTATATAAACTCACATTCTAATCAGATAACAACAATATAACATGTAAGCTGTGAGCTTAATTTTTGTTTTGTTCTCTGCAGTATTCCTAGCTTTGAGCAGAGATTCTGCTCATGGTAGGCAATAAATATCTGTTGATGAATGAACAAGTTAAATGCTGTAACAGAGAAGAAGAGAAAGTACCAGGCCAACATAGTCTGTGAACAAATTTGCTTGGGTGCATTAGGAAAGACCACAGGAAGAAATAACATTAGATGTTAAGTCTGAAAAGATGAACAGCACTGCAGCATGTTGGAAGTGAATGGAAGTTCCACGATGTCAGGACAGTATCTATCTTGTCTATCATTCTATCCCTACAATTCCTGGCCTAGCACTAACAAATGACCACATTTGATGAGTAGACGGATAGGTGGGTGGATGGATGGATGGTTTGTGAGAGATATGTGACACAGTAGGGCCAAGAGGGAATGATGTGGTTCCAGCATCAGCCTCTGCCTGGGAGTGGGTGCTTAGTACTCATTGGTTTCTTTCCTGCCAGATGCCACCTACAACCTATGTGGGCACTATGTCTCATGATTCCTATACTCCCTGTGACACAGACTGTAATGCTGTAGCCACCATCCATCCACTTACTCACTATCTATACACCAGTCTTTAAGATGATTGATCATCTTAAAGATTTAAGAAATAGCAAGATGCAAGGCTTGTTCTCCCCTAAGATTTCCTTGGATTTTTACCTAAATATTATATATTAAAATAAATGCATCAATACCCCCTGAGATATTGTCTACATTTGAACTAGAAACAGACTAATATTTAAACACCTTTAAGGGAATGAAAAGTGTTTCCCTTCCCCTTCTTAGGCCTTCGTTGCTCTTTATGTAGCCTTTCAGAAAATGCCCTGCAGTATACTGCAAATGAAAAAAGTCCATCCCTGTCTTGGCTGGCGTGTGAACACCCACTTGCCTTGCTTTGCTGGAGTTGTGGGTTCATGTCTGTTCTTGACTAAGGACTGCAATGGCCTACTTGCAGTCTCCCTGCTTTCATGGTGGATGGAAGGAGGGATGAATGAAAGGAAGGAGGGATGAATGGGTGGGTGGGTACAGGGTGGGAAGGAGGGATGGATGGTGAGTAGATGGCTGGCTGGCTGGATGGATGGGTAGATGGGGGGGGGAGGGATGAATGGGTGAGTGGGTAGAGGGAGGGAGGGAGGGATGGATAGTGAGTAGAGGGCTGGCTGGTTGGGTGGGTGGATAGTTGGGTGGGTGACTGGAGGGAGGG
>CAUYTI010078415.1:0-60916 GCA_963575145.1 Galago senegalensis
TGGAGCTAGAACTTATTCTCCTTAGCAAAGTATCTCAAGAATGGAAGAAAAAGTATCCAATGTACTCAGTCCTACTATGAAACTAATTTATAGCTTTCATATGAAAGCTATAGCCCAATTATAGCCCAAGAATATGGGGAAGGGAGAAAGGGAGGGGAAGGGAGGGGGGAAAATGTGTGGAGGGAGGGTGATTGATGGGACCACACCTATGATCCATCTTACAAGGGTACATGTGAATCTTTCTAAATGTAGAATATAAATGTCTTAACACAATAACTAAGAAATGCCATGAAGGCTATGTTAACCAGTTTGGTGAAAATATTTCAAATTGTATATAAAACCAGCACACTATACCCCATGATTGCATTAATGTACACAGCTATGATTTAATAATAAAAAAGAATCCACATTAAAACACTTACTGTCAAAGTAAACAATACCAAAAAGAAAGAGGCAATCTTAAAAGAAGCCAAAGAGAAAAAAGAGAAATTTCCTAGAAAAAATAATTATTAGTTTAATATGTGATTTCTCAACAACAAATGAAGCTAACAAACAGTAGAATAATATTCTCAAAGGCCCAAGAGAGAGTCAACTTAGAACATCCATTTAGAATGTACATCCAGGCTGGGCACAATGGCTCATGCCTATAATCCTAGCACTTTGGGAGGCTGAGGCAGGTGGATTGCTTGAGCTCAAGTGTTCAAGACCAGCCTAAACAAGAGCAAGACCACATCTCTACCAAAAATAGAAAAAAAATAGCTGGGCATTGTGGCAGGCACCTGTAATCCAGCTTTTTGGGAGATTGAGGCAAGAGAATCTCTTCAGCCCAGGAGTTTGAAGTTGCTATGAGCTATGTGGCCACAGCAGTCTACTCAGGGTTACAGAGTGATATTCTGTCTCAAAAAAAAAAAAAAAAAAAAAAATAGAATGTATATCCAATGAAAGCTTTTTTCAGGAACACACATGAAAAAAATACATGTGTATTTCGAGCCAACAAAAACAGAAAATGTACTAATAGCAGATCCTCACTACCACAAAAGACCAGTGATTAGTAAAACGTTGAGGAGGGCATCCAAAAAACAGGAAGCTCACAGGAATTAGGACAGGAGATATAGCGGATACCTTTGCAGTATCAACTCAATCCTCCTTTCCTTTTTCTGAGAACTGCAAAAATATAATTTTCAAAAAGTTAAAAACATGACTCTTATATAGGCACAAAATACTATTAAACCTATTGTCTGGATTTGTTTAATTCATTCATGAGGAAGTTAGTGGAACAGGGGCTGGTTCAAAGGAGAAGTGTAGGTTGAAGAGTTATACATTCATTAAAGAAAGGAAATGTCAATGTAAGATTATTAGGTTAGATTCAAAACTGGGTACTATCCTGCTAGAAAATAAACCACAGCACTTGATGTTCTTTCCTATCATACAGAAATCATTTGCTTCTCTATGGCAAAAATCTACACGTTAACGTATAAGTTTGCTGAGCATGGCCCTTTAACAACTGGTAGAAAGTAAGTCAAATAAAAGTATATTCCTTTAGATAATTCAAGAATGTTGGAGGGTTAAAATGCTCTAATATGATGTTGAGAGGATACACCACCTCCTTTTGCCTTATTTGCAAATTCATGATAATTTTTCGTAGCAGAACAAATCCCCATCTACTTCAATCAATCATGGCAGCAATGGTACACATGACTCTCTCCCTGGCCACAGCCTGGTCACAACTGACCCAAAATAGGCTGCTCAGCTTCTCTTCCAGCTACTGGATATCATAGCATCCTCAAGTCTCCTCCTTGATCAAGGGAGTAATGTCTGCCATTTTGTGCCAGAGGCAGCCGTATTTGTCTGTATTTATGGCAAAGAAGTGAAAGCTGGTCTACAGAGAAAAAGAAACAAGAAACAAACATGAATAAAGGAGCAAAGAGTCCAAGTGACCCCAAGGGGGAGAGAGAGAGAGAGAGAGAGAAATGAGGGTAAAATAACCAACTAGGTTCTTGGAGGCTTTCTACCCTCTTCCTGGTTCGAGGCCTCCATGACACTCACATTGGCCTTGGGCTCTATGAGATACTCCAGTATTCTTCCAATAACTTCCTATCTGTGCTTAAAGGAAGTTAAGTGAGTTTTTAAAACAAACAAGAATAAGCCATGATTTTAAAACCCAGAGAATTAAGAAAGAGAACAATGAGAGACCTGGTCCAATCAACAAAGTTTCACAGATCCAGGTTCAAGACCCACCTGATAATGTCTGAAAACATCAGTTCTGATGTGTTTCCTGTTAACCCAGGGAAGGCTTCTCTGCCACAGTAGACACTTAGGACTTACCATGAACTAAGAGCTGCACTGGGCAAAGCTCATGAACCTGCTTACAGAGCTCATTGTCCACAGGAGGGAGGCCTAGGGCCTCAGTCACAGCTGCTCATTCCAGTGGCTTATCGCTGATGCCACACATCCTGTTGCCTACACTGGTATAAATCGAGACACAACAAAACCTCCACAGCTTAGTTTCATTTATTAGCTTAATCCAAAGAAGTGTGATTATAAAATTAAAATACATTTGGGGGCTTTCAGCTTTCGGCTCGGAGGAGGCCAAGTTGCAACTTTCTTGGGTCTTCTGGAATCTATGTTCATCTGACACCACTGCCTCCAGCATTCCACCTAAGTTCAACCCCAGTGAGATCAAAGTTGTGTACCTGAGGTGCACTAATGGCAAAGTCAGTCCTACATCTGCCCTGACCCCCAAGGTCAGCCCCTAGATTCATCTCTAAAAACGGTTGGTGATGACATTGCCAAGGCAATAGGTAACTGGAAGGATCTGAAGATTATAGTGAAACTGACTATCCAAAACAGACAGGCCCAGATTGAAGTGGTACCTTCTGCCTCTGCCCTCATCACCAAAGCCCTCAAGGAACCACCAAGAGACAGAAAGAACAGAAAAACATTAAACACAATGGAAATATCACTTCTGATGGAGATCCTCAACATTGCCAGACAGATGCAGCACCAATTTTTAGCCAGAGAGCTCTCTGGAACCATTAAAGAGATCCTGGGGACAACCCCATCAGTAGGCCGCCATGTTGATGGCCACCACCCTCATGACATCATAGATGACATCAACAGTGGTACAGTGAAATGCCCAGTTAGTTAAAAGTACAAAAGAAAACATTTTAATAAAAGGTCATTTGACACCCCAAAGTAAAAAGTAAAGTAAACATATTTGGGTATACAAAATTGGATGTTTTCACTTTTATATTGAATATTCTTTTAAATGTTCACACTTCTAAGCCAATACTAAATACTAGGACATCTCTAGAAAGACCCAAGGAAAAGGGAAAGGACCCTGAGGGGGTGGAAGGAGGGGTGATCAAATGGGAGGTGGCTGGAGAGGAGCCCTTGCAAGACGAATGAGATGAGGCCACAAGGTAAAGCCACATCTTCCCACTGTTTGCCCTGTATACATCTTTTTAAAATTTTCCTGGTGCATGTGATAACAAATAAGAAACAAGAAAGGGGCTTTTAGGAAAAGCTATCTGGTATGTGTGAAACAACAAAAGGCCTAGTTTTCCATCTCAGCTCTTTTGTGCAATCACATCAAATAGAAACCCAGCAGGCCTGAGGGCCACTGCTGCTTCTAATTAAGGCCCCAAGGTTAGGCAGCACATTAGGGGGCATCCTCCCAGCAAAACATAAATTTTCCCTCTGTCTCTAGCAGCAGAAGGCTGATGTGGACTCAGTGTGCTGTGTTTGTTCTCAGCTTGCATTAAAAGTGGCAGCCCCACCTGCCTTCCAGACACCCTCCAAGCAAGTTTGTTCTGACACTGATTCTCTTATTCAAACAACTCAAAGCTTGGCCAGCAGATGTTCAGGAGGGAAGGATGAGAATGAAGTTCACCTCGTGTGTAGACTTGCGTGTGCGTGTGTGTGGATGACAGGTGTTGTATATAAAAACAGTTACTATCTCCTTCCTTTTCAAAACTGCGACCCTTCCCATCCATTACACCAGTGTCAACTCTGAAACTGAGTGCTGGTAGTGGCCTCATTACTTTACTGCCACATGTCCCAACAAGAGAGACTCTCCAACCTGTGTGAAGTTAGAATCACCTGGAGGGCTGTTAAAATGCAGATTTACCAGCCACACCCCCAGAGTTTCTGATTTAGGAGGGCTGGGAAAGAATGCAAGAATTCCTGCTTCTGACAGTTGACCAAGGCAGTTGTTGATGCTGTTGTTGCTAGTTCAGGAACACAGTTCTAGGACAATAGACAGACCAAAGGCAAAGAAACACCAGCAAGGCCTCCTGCCCCGTCTTTTTGATTTTTTAAGAGACAGCTGGTAGACAAAAAAATGACAGCTGTGTTTGGACAGGAGAAGGTATGTACGAGGGCAAGCTGAGAGCAGGCAGAGGGGAGTTCTTGAAGGGACTGCAAAGTGGGTAACGGTGTGTCATGAGGAGTGGGGTTCCCAGGTGCTGGGGCCTCCCTCACCCCTGCCTGGCTTCCTAAACCTCTACCAGGGCTCTGGGTGGGGCCCTAGCTCTTCCTTCCTTCCCCACCTTAGAAGCTGGGGTGCCTGACCCCCTTGCTCCTCACCACTCCCCTCTCACCCATGTCTCCCTAAGCAGGAAAACCAGGGTGCTGCGGGAGGGCTGAGTCAGCACATTCTGAGTTCTGTTGTTCTCGGCCTGAGCTGCAAGAGGCTGCCTGCTTCCAACCCTGCTCCCCATCAAGCACCCCACACGCAGTTAATCCTACCAGTGGAGGGTGCTTTTGCTAGTTATGGGGGACAGGGAGATCTTTCAAACAGAGGGAAACCTGAGTACAGTGTTCAGTTTTCACGTGTTTTGACCTTGCCGACAGCACCTCCCCACCTGGTTCCCAGTGAACTAGAACATGCCATGCTGATCACGTGGCAGAGCTCTGTTCTCACCAGACTAGTAAGAATCACGGGCAGGACCCACTACACAATTGTCAAGGCCCTGTACAAAATGAAAACGCAGGGTTCCTTGTTTGAAAAATATTAAGTTCTTTTTCTTCTGGTCCCAGGCATTTGGGAACCATGGGTTATGGGACAGATGTGGCCAAGTCCCAGAACCACTCCACACCCAACCAGTCCCAAACAAGGCACAGAAATGATATCAAGAAACCCCAGTTTTGTAAAGGTGCAAAACTCTTAGCCGGGAGGACTCCAAGTTCCTGGGGAATATGCACTTTGCCTAGAAGCACAACAAGAAGGGCCTGACGATGCCAAGGCCCTGAGCACGCACACCGAGACCATCAAGGGCCCTGCAAATAAAGCCAAAGGAAGGTTAGCCCAGAATCCCAAAGGGTGGCAGCCAGAAGCTCAGTTGACTTGCCCACGCAGGCTGGGGAAGCGTGCTCGTGTCCGCATTGCCGAGGGCTTCAGGCTCTGCCAGCCAAAGGCCAAGGCTAAGGCTCAAACCAAGCCCCAGGCCACAGCCGCAGCTTTGGCAGCAGCTCCAGCTTCAGTCCCACTCCAGCTCAGGCTCCTCTGGGTACCCAAGCCCAAGAAGAGGCCTCTGTCTGCAAAGTGAGGACAAAAGGACTGGTGTGACCCTCAGCTGCTGTCTGCATGGGGCTAGTGTCCTCCTGTGCTATTTGCACTAATAAACCAGAAGCAGGATCAAAAGCAAAAAGCATTAGGAATTTCAAGATGACCAACAGCAGGGCATTAAATGAAGTACAGGGTTCTTCTGTGTTGGGGGGCCCTATGTGACATCACTGGTGCAGGCCTACGGGACCATCCACGGGAAACTTAGCATTCAGGTGGGAGGCTCTGAGCTGTCCCTCAGCCAGGCCACTGTGCCCACTGGGCTGGAGAGATACTCCATGTCATAGGCCCTTGACAGGGATTGGGAAGGTGAGTGAAGCCAGACAAACAGAAATTGCAGTTCCCTACATCAGAGAGCTCTGGGGAGGCAGACAGACACCAACTGCTGGAAAACAGAGCTTCGTGACACTTCAAGGAGTGAGATGATGTGGCGGCCAGCTACACATCTAACCCTGCTCGTGGTCACTTTTCCAGGGAGATTATCCAAGATGGGCAATCACAGGAGAACCTTCACTGTCCAGGGCAGGGAGGGTGACACTGACATAGGGAGGCCCGGGAAACTTCTGTATGCCCATTGCGTCTTGTGGTCGGTTTCTGGAGGCCTCTTGAAGTATTCCGAAATCTTGGGTGCAGATCAGAGACCTCTGGGTCCCTCTCAGCTCCACGAGCAGGTATGCATTCACCAAAGTTCCAGGTATCTATTACCTAATAAACTATCCTAAACCTGCCACAACCACTATTTTTACTATTTCTCACAATTTTGAGGGTTAGGAGTTTAGACGGGGCTCAGCTGCCCAATTTCTGTTCCACATGGTACCAACAGGCTGACCTAGAACCCAAGATGGCTCACTTACGTTTCATACACCTCAGTGAGGAAGGCTGGGAGACTGAGCTCAGCTGGGACTGTCCCCTGGACCACCTATATGTGGTCTATAAAGCATGGGAAACTCACAGTAGGGAACTTCTTACAGGGCAGTGCAGGGGTCCCAGCAAGGGCTCCAAGGAACCTACCAAGAATTTTAAACTCAGCCAAGGAAATCCCAGAATGTCACTTCCACTGCATTTCACTAGTTGAGAAAAAGGCAGGCAAGATCCAAGCAAAGAGAATCTGGATGTTATCTCTCAGTGGGAGGACGAGCAAAAGATCCATGGTCATTACTGATTCAGTATGAGCTTGGTTTATATAAGAAGGAACATATGGAATGCAATCATCACACCCAAGGTCAAAGAAAAAGCCTAGACTCAATAGTAAAACATTAGAAAACAAATGCACATTTTATGTTTCAAACTAAAATAAAATATCTAAGATATGCAGGTCCTATTTTTCTAAGATTCCTTTACTTTCCCCTTATTTTGACCTATTACTGGACTCAACTATATGAAATAAGAATCTCCCTACTATAAGTTAAAAAAAGAATTCAAGAACTTGATTATTCCATGACAATTCCTTGTTTATCCTTAAGGGTTCAAGGCTCAGAAGTGTTTGCTAATTCAGTACAAAAGTAAGGTGTCCACTCTTTTATGTGCCAAAGCTTTCTGTGAAAGTCCCCATGATTTTTGTTTTGAAGCCCCAATTCCTGGTGCTAAGTTGCCTTTGTTGCAGGCCATTTTCTCCTCTCCATACCACTGTCATGTTAGCAAGCCTGCTATTTTCCAGGGCACACCTCAACCCTGTTCTTCTCCAACACAGAAGCTCTCTTTCTCTGTCTGCTTCTAACTTAGGCTGGGTAATGCTCCTCACTCCATAACGTTAAGGAAAACAAAAGTTTTCCTTACTGAGATGTTGAAATGTTCACCACCGCTAACCCCGCTCATGAAGTCATTATTGCTCAGCGCCGTGAGTTTCCATAATGATTCAACCCCAGATGCCACCACACCCTCATCTCCTACAGACTATCAAGGGCCCGTCAGATCTGGTGCCTCAGCTGTCCTGGCATCCTTTGTTGCCATGGGAACCATTTCTGGGCTTCCACCCATCCTTCCCCATGCCCAGGGCACCTTCTCCAATGGTCTCTGGCGAGACAGAACCTAGGCTTTTGACTGTCCTTCTCCATTAAACCTTCTCCGGTTAACCGAACCCACAGCTGCCCTTTGCTCACAATAATCCCAGCACTCCTCTGCCTGCTCTCCACACTGTCTCTTCCCAAGTCAGGACCTCCTCTAGCGGCCACACCCGTGTGTCCTGCCATCCCCCTACAGTGCAGACCCTTTGAGAGCAGAGACCATGGTCAGTGTTTTTCTTTTTCTCTTCTACAGTGCAGAAAACAGGACTGGGCATCACAACATATGCTCCAGAGGTACACATTGCAATGAAATGTCTTTTTAAAAATTATGTAAATTGTGCCAGATGCTGAACTTTATAACACTTCATTCTTGCCCTGTGGCACTATTACCTCCTCTCAGGTCTTATTTTATTTTATTTTATTTTATTTTATTTTATTTATTTTGAGACAGAGCCTCAAGCTGTCCCCCTGGGTAGAGTACCATGGAATCAAAGCTCACAGCAACCTCCAACTCCTGGGCTCAAGCAGGTCTCCTGCCTCTGCCTCCCAAATAGCTGGGACCACAGGCGCCTACCACAAAGCGCGGCTATTTTTTGGTTGCAGCCATCATTGTTGTTTGGTGGGCCAGGGCTGGAACCGAACCCGCCACCTTAGGTGTATGTGGCTGGCACCTTAGCCACTTGAGCCACAGGCGCCGAGCCTCAGGTCTAATTTTAACAAAATTCCACCAAGAGGAAGGAATGTGGCTGTCCCATATAGCTCATTATAATGAGATTTTGCATCTGGTACAAACACAGCTCAGAGTGCCACAGAGAGGCGCGCGTGGCGTCAGGTGGGGGCCGTGGCAAGGATTTGCTGGCAGGTGAGCTTGGGTTTCCGTGGCGGCTCAGACTCCAGGCAGAGCGAGTGGACCAGGCAAGCCTCCCCCCTGGAGCCAGCCATTTTTGAGTAAGGGTCAAGGAGTAGGCGTCCTGCTCGGGAGGAGAGGAACTGCGTAGGAGCTGGGAGGAACAAAGCGACGGAAGGGGGGGGAGGATCCCAAATCCCACATTCTCAAGAAAGTCAGACTTTAATTGTTTTATGATATATTTCACAAAATTGGAACCAGGGAGGAAAAGAACAAACCACAGAAATTTGTTCTTGGATCCTGCCAGACAACTGAGCCCCAAACCAAGATCTTAAAATCTGTTTGCTATTGAGCAGGCAATTGGAAGACCAAAAGGCGCTGACACGTCTAGGGGACACTGGCGGGGCTGCCAGGCTGAAGGGCTAGGGGCATTTGCCAGCAGCCGGTGCTGGTACACTCTGTCCCTGCCCAAACCTACTGCGGTAATTAGCTTTGCTCATTAGTTTCAAGTCAATAATCTCCTTGTCACAGCTGGGATCCTGTATCAGAGCAGTGGACAGTAGGGTTTGCAGAAGCAAAATGATTTTTTCCCCCCTGGAATTCCCTGGAACACTAAGTCACGACCCAGAGATATGAATGAGGCAACTTTCAACCATGTCTACAAATTCCAAGGAATGGCTCTCCTTCCAAGGTAGTAGGGTCAGGTGTTAAAAACGAAAGGGCGAAAAGCAACTTCCACACCCACCTTTGGAACGGATCTTGATCTTTCCTTCAACTCAGGGTAGTGGTTCAGATGGTCAAAATACATAATCCATCTGTTAACTGCAGATACCGAGGTCACCCCGCCCTGAAACAGAAACCAGTCTATGTAGGGAAGAATGACAAGTTAACTGGTAATAGACCCACTCTACCAGCAGAACACACAGAGGGAGGGCTTGCTAACCCAGCCTGGCTTCAGGGAAGACTTGCAGAGGAAGGAGAGGAACAACAGCCGGGAGCAGTTCTGCGAGAAGATTCGCAGCAAGAAGGGCTGGGTGGACACTGAGGCTTTTAAGACAATTGGCCAGATCGTTGTTTCTTCATCCTTTCATCCATTAATATTGCATCACTCTGCCCATTTCTTTTTTTTTTTTTTTTTTTTTTTTGAGACAGAGCCTCAAGCTGTCCCCCTGGGTAGAGTGCCGTGGCATTACAGCTCACAGCAACCTCCAACTCCTGGGCTCAAGCGAGTCTCCTACCTCCTCCTCCCAAGTAGCTGGGACCACAGGCGCCCGCTACAATGCCCAGCTATTTTTTGGTTGCAGCCGTCATTGTTGTTTGGCAGGTCCGGGCTGGGGATTCGAACCCGCCACCTTAGGTGTACATGGCTGGCGCCTTAGCCGGTTGAGCTATAGGCGCCGAGCCACTCTGCCCATTTCAAAGAAGGAGAAAGTGAGGTCAGAGACTTGGGTCTGCCCCTGGGTGGCTTTTGCAGTGGGGCTGAGAAGACAGTACTGGCAAGTTGGAGCAGGACCCCTGCCAGCTTCAGGAAATGCCCCTGGTGACAAGTCCTACCCACCCCACCCCACCCCCAAGGACTGCAGGGTCATCTGCAGTGCCCTGAGCCACTGCCAGGAAGGTGCCAGGTTGCTGGTCCCTTCCAAGCCTGCCAGGGCCAGGGCTCAGCACCAAAGGCCATTCTCCCTTCAGACAGAGCCTCCCTGTGGGGTGTAGCATAGGGCTACCCAACAGAAAAAAGGAGATATGGGTAGTTCAAAGGCAAAAAGGATATATTTTCTATCCATGGATTGACAATTGCAAGATGGAGTGGAAAATAAAGCACAAAAATTGCACAGTGGCTAAGAGCACAGGCTTTGGAATCAGATAATTCTGAGTTTACGTCCCAGCCCTGCAACTTCCTGTCTGCATGGCAATCCTTGGCCACCCCAGATCTCAGTTCCCCATCTGTAAAGTGGGTGTAGTAATGGGACTCACCACGAGGGTCGTCATAAGGATTAAACGCAATGGTACGTATAATACAAACACGTCCTGCAGCGTCTCACACACAGTAGCTTTCAATAATATTAGCCAGTATTTTTTTTCCATCCATTTACTTTCTCCACATGGATACATAAAATACCTAAATCCCCCAAGGTTTTCACTCAATAATCTGAATAACTGCCTTTCTTTAATCATTTTGGACATAGCCAGTGAGGTTTTAGACTAGTGGTTTTCTTTTTTTAACCAGAAAAATGAAAAGATACTTTCTAGCAGCAAAGACTACCTAGAGAATATCAGAGTTTCAACAAACAGAGGCGGCCGCCAGGACGCAAGTTCTCATGTCCTTCAGGCAAAAGGGGCTTAACCAATGGAACACGGCCTCAATGCTGCCCCGTCCAGGCTCACGGGCACCGTGCGAGATGTGTGATATCCCAGAGTAGAAAATCTCTTTGGGCAGCTGGCTGGACCCCAATATCCCAAGTCCTAGGTTGAACTGAAGTACAGATGAGACCACTGCCATTTGTTCCTTTGGACTAATTCCTGCCACCTATATTTTGATTAGCAGCTCCTCCCTTCAAGGCACTGCTGTAGAGACCACTGTCCTAGCCAGGAACAATGGAGGCAGAGTCACTGGGTGGGCTGCCCGTGGTTATGAAACATACTCTCCATCCACAGTTGTGACCACAACCAGCAAACTGTACTTACAACTGGGTAATAAATAGCTCAGCCTTTGAAAGATGCATTTGTATCTGTGAGCCCCTATGAGAGGGACAAATGAGGGTCCTATAGGGAAGGGAATAATCCTGCTTGTAGGACTAACTAAAGTCCTTCAACTAACTAGAAGGGAAGAAAGCAGGGCTGGGCCCCTGATCGACTGATTCCACAGTTTTTACTGCCACTAAGAGAGGCACTTCTGTCTCATAGAGGGAAAATGCTGCACATCCCTTGCCCTCTGAAATGCAGAGGACACATTTCTAGGACAGTTTGGCTGGAGTTGGAGTACAGGTGATGGCTCTGGAACCCCAAACCTTTTTCATGCCATGATCAAAGAATTTTGCAGCTGCTTTCATCACACACCCAATTCTGCTCTTATCTGAATTAGAAACATTCCTCCAGCTGGCCCAGACTGAGCAGAGGAAATGCTCTGGGACTCACAGACCTTCTAGGAGGAGGGAGCCGGCACGATTCAGCCTCAGTGGAAACCTGCACGTATCGGGCGGCGCCTGTGGCTCAAGGAGTGGGGCGCTGGCTCCATACACAGGGGGTGGCAGGTTCAAGCCTGGCCCTGGCCAAAACTGCAAAAATACCTGCCAGCTTAGCATCCCTCTTTGCCATTCTCCTCAACTGTCCCAACCCTTCCACTCCTGGGCTTTCTTCATAGTCTATGTGACCAACCCCTCTGCCCCTCAGTACCGATTAAGAATTACCTGCTGGGCGGTGCCTGTGGCTCAGAGGGGTAGGGCACTGGCCCCAAATGCTGGAGGTGGCAGGTTCAAATCCAGTCCCAGCCAAAAACTGCAAAAAAAAAAAAAAAAAAAAGAATTACCTGTCCTAAGATCCAACAAACCCAAGAGTGCTCTCAGCCAAATATTTCATTAGAAAAACCCTAAAAAACAATTTTACTCTAAAGGTAGAACAACTTAATATATTGTGTTTCTCTGGCATATTTGTATTTTTTTTTTTTAGGGAGCAGGTCACTCACCCTAAGACTTACTGGAAGGACTTTAGGCATTGTGACAGGTGGTAGGCAGAGGGCTCTGTCACCATTCAGAGGAGCCTGTCATGTTAAACCTCCTCTCTCCTTCTGTCCAATACACCAGCACCAGGTCACTCTTCTTCTTCTGAAATCAAAATCTCCTCATCCAGCTGCTGGGAAGAGAGAACAAAGCTGCCAACTAATTATTATTCAAGAACAAAGCAGACCATTTATTTCAGGAGGTTCAGAGCCATTATCTCCCCAGGACACAAGCTACAGTGTGTGCTGGCTTTATCTACCCGAGTCTCCTTGTGTCCTCAAATCCTTAAAGAGAGAGTTGTTCCCCTTGCTGGAGCAAGACAAAAGAGAACTGGAGAAGGAAATTGGCTGCAGCAATAACCTCTGGAAGCTTCTCTGTCCTTTGCATCTGGGCTCCTCAAAGGCATTAGGATTTCCTGTTTCTTCTAGAAACCCCAGGCGGAGGCCAGGGCAGACTTGAGCAGCCTTCTCCCATTTCAAACAGGGGCACCACAATGCCCTCGACCTCACGCCCATCACCCAGGCCTCAGACTTCTTTGTTGCTGAGAATGTCAAGAAAGAATTACCAGGGAAAACACAGGACACCCAGTTCAATTTGAATTTCAGATGAACAGTGAATAAATCTTCAGTATACAAGCCTACCCCATGTGATATTTGGGACATACTTATACCAAACAACCACTCGTCACTCATTTGAAATTCTCATTTTAACTGTGTGTCCCGTATTTTTATGTGCTAAATCTGGCAACCCTATCCCATCAATCCCTGCCTCATCTCCATACCGCCTCCATGTCCCCACCACTGGCTCTGGCCACCACACTGTCCTGGACGGTGGCCTGAAGTGCAACAGAATTCCTTTGCTGCAGATAAGGATTTAAGGGGCAAATCCCAGAAACCCACAGGAATGAGGCAGACCTGGGCTCAGCATCTCACCTGGAGTCACCCCCTGTATGGCTGCCTCCGACCAGAGGCAATATGAAAAACCAGTAAATATGCCCTGTGCTGTCAGAGTAAATGGGGACCATTGTCTCCCCGGGAGATCATGGTATTTCTGAGGGAGAAATTACTTGCATTCAGGGAAGCTTATGGAAAACAATCAGTCTCTCTGGGCCTCAAGTGAAAACTGTGAGTTTAGACCAGAACTCTGAGTCTGTACCACCAGCCCTGCTCAGCCCCAGGCCACCCAGGGTCCCACTCCTGCCCCAGCTCCTTCCCTCCCTGGGCCTCCCATAGCAAACTGCTTCCCAACTCTTCCAGAAACATCTGACACTTCACCTTTCTAAACCTTGCCACTCCCCTCCAGAAGATGGGTCCTGCTTAGAGATCCTCATATGAGTTGGGTCTTGGTTTATCTCCTCCTCCCCCGGGACCAAATAGTCAATAGCAAGCAACGGTTGTTATTTCTCATAAGGAATCAGCCAGATTTAAGCTGAAAAGCTACACACAAGTTCTATGCGGTGACAGCTAGTATGAGGGCTGTGAGCTGGAGTCCTTGACGTGCTTGGTAAGATTCACAGTTAAGGTGACACAAACCCAACACCTCCTAATTATCCTCCTAACATAATTATTCTCCCCTCTCCTTGCTGAGTCTTTATTCCCCTTTTGTCCTTATTGCTGTTCTGTGTTCTCTTTTAAATCAATTTGTCTACTTAAATTAACTGATCAGTAAAGTCCATGAAAAGTCAGTCCATCTTTTTTTAATTAATTCCCCTGTAGAATCTACCTGCCCAATAACTTATCTACTTTTTCTCTCACTCAATCTCTTCCATTTTCATTCTGCTCAAAGTAAACCCACCCTTTCAAGATTCCTTAGAAACTTTTTTATTTTTTAACAAAGGAGAACTCTACCCTCTTGAGCATTATATCATTTGCAAAACAAACACAGAATAGTCACTTCCCCCAAAGTCAACACTGGTGAAAATTTCTGGGATTAAGAAAAACAATAAAATGGGATTTTGGTAAAGATGTTTCCCTTTATATTTTACTTGTGACCTTTCCCAGTGCCAAAATTGTGTGACAAAAATGTTCCCCCATGGCTCTCATGGCTGCTAATGGCTCTAATTTGGGGGCTTTTTTCTTCCAACTGTGAGGTTCTCAAGGTTTAACATTCCAAAATGCTGGCTGCATCCCCAGTGAGAAAAATCTCCTCCTGCAGTATCTATTTCTATTGTTTTTTAAGAATGAAAAGAAGCCGCATCATTAAACCTAGAGCCTGAAGCAAGGAGCACAAGAAGACGCCTTCTGTGGTACAGTGATGGTGGATGACCGAGCAGATGACCAGGAGCCCCTACTGTCCCCAGACAGAAGGTCAAGCTGGTCACCTTCCTGCCAGACAACACCAGGCTGGTGTTTTATATAGTTCTGGATAATTAATGAATAAAAGTTTGCCTTCCAGGGCATCCCAGTGAGTTTCTTCATTCATTCTTCAGACCCAGTTTTTGCATCTTTCACATGACAGGTACTACACAAGACACAGGAAACAGAAAGGTCAATAAGGCCCAGTCTGTACCCTCAAAGAATTACAGACTGATACAGGAGAGAGAGCCATGAATAATAAATGCACCACGTCCATTTGTAAGTGCTGAACTAGAAGAACCAGCTGTCCATCCAAGTGACTCTCCACCAGGGCAAATCTCGCCACCATAGGACATGTGGCAGCACCTGGAGATGTTTGAGGCTGTCACAGCCAGGATGAGGGGCACTACTGGCACCTAGTGGGTGGAGGCCAGACATGCTGCTAGACGTCTATTCCTCAATGTAAAGGACAGTTCCCCACACTGAAGAATTACCTGGCCCCCACTGTCAGTGGTGCTGGGGATGAAAAGCCCTGGTCTGGGGGGACAAACTATGGTGTCATACTCTCTGGTCAGCTCAGGAATTTGAAGCTCAGTCACTTCTGTTCGGCCAATTCTGTCCTTGACTGGCTTTTTCCCCTAAGCAAGGTACTTCCCTGCTGTGAGCTTAAGTTTCTTCATCTATAAAACAGAGTTGGAGTCTCTAATCTCTGTATCCATTCTGGTCTAAGAATCTGTGGTTTTATTAGGCCAATATTTGTGCTTCCACGGAATCCTATGCTGATAGGAGACAGGCTTTTGCTAAAGACTGTTTACTCCACTCCAGGAGATAAACTAGTTTCCTGTGTTGATCTCGATCGAATCTCAAACAGGGAAGGCAAGTGTGACCTCTGCCCAAGGACCCCAAGTTAGGATGCTTCTGTCTGCAGAGGATAAATTTTGCCCTCAGCAAACAAGAGCCATTGAACTGTCTCCCTGTGTCAGGAAGAAAGTCTTGAGCAAATGAAGCAAGATGGAAAACTACCCGAGTGCTGTCCTATGACTAAGTCCAAACCACAAATGCCACTTTTCTCCCTTTGGGGGACCTGTGGCAATGACAGGGTGGGGAGACACTGCCCTGGGGTGCAGGGTGGTGGGCTGGGCTAGGGCAGGAGCGTCTCTTTCTATGTCTGTGAGCTGTCTCAAGGGGGACTTTTGTCATTTGTCTTTCTGAGAAGTTAGACTTGGATTCTTGGCCACATATTTTAAGCTCTGGGGGCTGGGTGTGAATCAAGTGCCCTTGGGATCTCACTCTCTCTCTCTTTCTCTCTTCTCCCTTCTGTGGTTCCATATTCAGTCACCAAACAGGAAGAGCTTTTCAGAGCCAGAAGGCTGGGGGACAAGGGCAACTGCAGAGCAGAGGGGAAGCCAGGCCCCAAGAGTGGGAGAAAGAGGAGGAGGCAGGAAGAAGGAGGGGAGAGGAAGGGGGAAGAAGAGAAGGTGAGAGGGGAGAAGGGGGAGGAGGGAGAGAAGGAGAAGAGGCAGGAGGGAGGGAGGAGGAGGAAAAGAAGGGGGAAGAAGGAGGGGAGGGCACAGGAGGGGCAGGGGGGAGCCTGTCTGCCCTGAACAGAGGCTGCTTCTGCTGTGGAGCTGGCTGCGATCAGACAGGCAGGGAAAGGTAGATGTGGACAGGGCTGGTATCAGCAGCAACACTAAGTTCAGTGTTCCTGGGCTCACTGGTCAGTACCGGGGTGTGCTTGTGTCCTCCACACTGCTATTCCAATGCCACTTCAGGTGGCAGAGTCTGTGTGCCATGAATGAACAGATCTTTCAAAAGAAGTAAAGAAAAACTAAAATCCAGAGACATTAAGCATTAACGTGCCCACGTTACTTGAACTGCTAGACGGAGGGGGGCTCCTTTCAGTGTTACTTACTCTCAAATGTGCTTCATTGAGCTTATCCGGGAGAAATGTTCCCAAGTCCCTCAGCCACATAGTTTCCATTCTGCGTGTTTTCAGTATTTGGGGTTTTGTTGTTTTTTCACAGCGTGGGGGAGGGGAGGAAAAGAGGAGGTTGGCATAATTTATATTCAGTAAAATGTACAAATCTTAAACATACAGCTCAATGACTTTTACGTACGTGTGCACCCAGGGAGCGTGCACCCAGATCAAGATGAAACATTTCCATGATTCCAGAAACTTGTCTCCTACCCTGTGTCCGTCAATAGCCACTTCAGGAAATAACCACTCTTTAAAAATGTCTATCACCACAGTTTAGTTCTGCGTATTTTTCAACTTCATATTATCAACCTCGTATTCTTCTCTTCGTATAATATTTGGTGGGTTCATCCAGGTTGTGTCAGCAATTTTCTGTTTTTGATTGCTGGGCAGCATTCCGTTGTATAAACATACCACACTTGGTTTATCCATTCTCCTCCTGATGGATATTCTTTTTGTTATCAGTTTTTTTATTATTATCCCCATTTATTCTAAAGGTACATGTGTCAATTGGATGGGCCCCATTTTTCTTTTCCTTCAAATAAACTCTAATAAAAGTCATCCCCCAAAAGTCCCAGAAGAGATAGAAAGAAGTATTAGATGGCCTCTTCTCCTTCAGTCTCTGTCCTAAGGGCTGCCATTAATCCTGTACTTGTGTGCAGTGTTTTAATAATGCTTCCTCTGAACTGCAGTGCAGAAAATGGTTGTTTCTACCATAGAGATATAACCAACCCCTGCACCTATGAATTTACCGACAGAGACTAGAGATCTTGCTCAAGTACAAGAAACACACTCATTTCTCTTCACCAGATGACATCTGTTTCCAAATGAAAGATATTGTCCTGACCTACCCACTAGAAGCAACTTGGGAGTGGCCAGTGGAAATGGTGGGACGTAAACAACTATATATGCTCCAGTCAACCCTTCTCATCTCCATGGAAAACAACAATGGTTTCTCCCTAGAGACACTTGGGAAGAAATGAGATTCACAGTGGGGCTATGAAGCAGGCCTGCAACACCCATCTGTCAGGGTTTACAGATCCTTCGATGAATTCCTCCTTCCGTTCTTACTCTGATTTTCATTTTGCCTAATCTTCACTCTATTGGACCCACACCATCCCTGGAGAGCCTAACTGCAGTGCACACTCTCTCTCCATCACAAAGTCAAGCATCTATTTAACCAGAGAAAGGGACTTTTGTACTCTTCCTGGGCATTCAAAGAAAAGACTGAGAACAATTGTTTGAATCACACATTTAAAAAATACAAAAAACACATTGCCTTAAGATTGGTTCAACAAATGCAAAGGGTGCCAAAAAATGTACATACATTTGAACAAAGGAAAAAAATGATATTAAATTTGTAACACTCAAGTCATGTTTGACTTCTGCAATTACAAGAGGTAACTTGTATTCATCTTTTGTTATTGGTATATATTGAGCATTACAATTTTAATACAATTTTTTCCTTTCTTAAAACAGTGTATACATTTTATTTTTGGCACCCTCTGTATTTATGGAGCCACAAGGACTGAAGTCTCAAAGGTTGGAATGACTATTGCGGTACCTAATATTTGCACAGGACCAGCCAATCACCTGCCGAAGTCCTCCCCTCCTCTCGACTCAGCCTGCAACCAGCCATGTGACAGGCGGGGCAGCCTGTTCATTCCCTCTGTCTTCTCTCATCTCTCTCCTCAGCACCCCATTTCTATTCTCTTCCCCAGCCCTCCTCACCTCTCCCTTTTCCAAATTAGTCCTGTCTCTTTGCCGATCTCCACTCTCTGTGGGTTCAGAAGAAAAGAGCACAACTAGATGGAGATGTCGCAATGAAACAGCCTTCATTCGATTTGGATCCATTTGGATCTCTGTATCCCTCCAGGCACTGTTGGTCCCTCAAATTATCCCACATAGACCCCCAAAAGACCTTACCTGCACCCCAGCTGCCTATTTTTCCCAGCTCCTTCAAATCAACACCCACACCTTCCACACTCCACCCATGTGGCTTCACCAAGGCAGGGGGCGAAGCTGTCTGACTCTTTCTCATCCTCACAACAGGTGGGGGTGAGGCTTCTCTGTTAATAGATTCCTCTTCCTTCCTTAGCCTAAGATGGTCTCACCCTTTCCTTAAAATGACAAGACTGCACAATTGGCTCCTGACAGCCTCTCCCACTCCAATCAGCCCTGCCCCAGCCAGGACTCTGAAGGCACCATCCAAAAATCAGGGTATTTTTCTAACCTCTCCCCACCCTCCACCCACTTCGTGTTCTTTCAAGAAAATTCTTCTCTCAGCATTTCTAAATTAAGAGGAGGAGAATAAGAGTTTCTTCCATTTTCATGGTGGGTGAAAATAAACTGATTGTCATTTCTTTACCCAAAATCTGATTCAGCCCCTGGACTGGATTTGGATTTTAAGGACAAGCCTAAAAAGAGCTTCTGAGGTATTTCTTAAAAATTCACCAAAAGCAGCCAGGAGGTGAATTGCTAAGTTGTGGTTGTTGGCATGAAGGATTGCAAGGACAGGAAATTCCCAGCATAGCTAGCCTGTCTTCCCAACGCCTGCTGGGAGCAGGAGCCAGAGCTTGCAACCCCTCTCTGCCCTCTTCTCCTCGGTCCCAGGCCAGCCTCCCTTTGGCTCTGAGCACAGCCGATCAGACACTTTCCGCAAGTCACGTTCACATTCACTCATCGGATCTCTTCCTGCCAAGAGTTCAGGGCAAAGATAGGAGTGAGCTTGCCGAGACACGGAGCACCTCCTCCAGGAAGACTGCACAGAGTCCTCTGTCCACCACATCCAGCTGAAGAGCAGCCAAGATGCCCACCCCAGGGAACTTTCCATTCCAGAAGATTCATTCTGGAATCACCCCTCCCCCCACCCCACCAACTCCCCCTCTTTTGCCGCTCCCAACACACACACACACACACACACACACAGTGTTAGCCAGAATGGGCTACCTGCTATGACAGACATTCCCAGCGTCTCAGTGAATTAACACGATGAAGGTTTATTTGTCTCTGCTGCTCTAAGCAAATATTACTGTGATTGTGAATTCTTTCTGAATTATATTTCTAGCCTTCCAGGTTACACTTCTTTGAGGAACTGTGGATTACACATTTTGATGGAGCAGAGCTGGCCCTCTTTACAGTCTGTGGTGTAAGTAGCATACCTCACTGAAGCGTGCCCCAGTGTGAGCAGCCGCTGGGAATTCAGTCCATACTGTAAAGATAGCTGTGTTCTTACCAGAATTTAAGTAGGGGTTGGAAAGAGAATGAGAAGCCTTAGAGATCAAATCCTGTTCAGTCTCATCTAGCTATGCCGACAACAATGACACAGTGATAGGCTGGTAGCTGTCACTGTTATGTAGCCAAGATAGGCAAAGTGTCCCCTGGAAGCCATAGTAGTGACTCCCCCCACTCCAGGCTATGCTTAGTCCAGAAAACTAAGCCAAAGATCTGAGCCCCTGCCCCAAGGATTCTTCCAGCTACTTCCCAGGGTAGACCAGGCCCAGGAGCACCAGATCAGGATGGTCTTTAGCCAGCACCTGACGGACCCAGAACCACTACTTCCTCCTTCCTTAGATATCTCTCTATATAGCCATCCATCTCTCTATCTCAGACTTCCTCATAATTTCATTTGGGGGGTCTCATTGCCTCCCTCTGGCCATGGTTGGAGCCAGCCTGATGCCCACCCCAACAGATCTCCCTAATTCTGAATCTCAGGGGAGGGGTAAGTACATCTGGGTTGTGTTCATGTTCATCAGCTATTCCATTTCTCCATGGTGTGGGAGGAATACATACATCCCTTCTCTGTTGAACTTGGGAAACTTCCCGGGACTTGCTTAAGCCATTTAAATGGCAGAGGAATTGAAATGTGGACATGTGTTACTTCTGAGCAGAAAGTTTAAGAGCCAGAGTGTACTTTACATGACTTTTTCCCCTCCGTCACGATGACCAAGCAGTGCTTCATGGAGAAGCTGCTCCATTTGCCCAGGACCCAGCATGAGGACAACATGGAACGAAGCCATGGCCAGCTCACAGCGACTGTGCCAAGTGAGTGAGAAAGAAACCTCCATTGGTTCCTGCTGGTGTAAGCACTTAAAACTTTGGGGTTGTTAAGGTGGCAGGACCTTGTAGACCCTGACTGATAGAACAAAGATCCAGCCCTTGCCTCCCAAAACACCCTGGGCCTCCCTGTGTCAATTAGACCCCTTTCTCCCCAGAGCTTTTCATATGCTCTTGCATCTTTTCTCCAGGTCTCCTGCCTTCTATCTCCTTAGTAAATGGGGAAGACTCACCATCTGTCTAACTCAGCCTCTGTAGAAATGGATTAGCAGTTTCTTTTACTAATGAAAGAAAAAACAGTAACCTCTCAGAGGGCATTGTCACCACCTGCTTTTGTCCTGTCGTGGCTTGTGCGTTGTCTGAAGAGAACTGGGTTAGCTTCAAGGAAGGCATTAGTACAGCATCTTTAGGAAAGCTAAAAAGTCTGAGAAGTAGGCAGGGCCATCTAGAATTTGTTCCCTCTAAATCTCTACCCACACTATGCCCTGTTTTAGCAACCTCCCTCAAAAAGGGAAAAGAAAACACCAAGAAGCAAAGACTCTGGTTATTTTTAATCTGAAAACATTCAGAAATCTCAGGCTGGACAAGTCCAGCAAAAATGCAGTTTTCATCTTTCCGGACTCCCCTAGACAAGGCACCTGCATTGGGAGTGGAGATAACACAGTCACTCAGTCTAGACAAAGTCCAGCAGCTGAACTGATTGCATTTCAGATGCTTTGGTGGCATGTAAACACTGCTCCACTGCTGCAGGGGGATCTCGACAGTGCTTCTGCCAGGGAAACGATCTGGCCCATTTTGCTCAGTTGGCCTATGAGCTGGTGGCCTAACCTTTACTCCCCAGAATTACTGCTCTGGCTGGGGAAGTAGCAGCTACAGTTGCCATGTTCAGGCCTCACATAGACACAGGAGCTGAACTGCCCAAACATTGCTTTTACCTGGTGAACACTCCGCACACAGGGGACCTCCACGTTGCAGGTGGACATTCTGGCCTGGCTTGGCCTGGCACAAATGTGCACGTACTACTGAGTCATTTACCTTGGCAACCCTCGAGGGCCGGATGACTCTTCTGCATTGGAAGCTGGCACTTCATAATTACAGCTGTGTTTCTGTTGTCACACCAAATTACCTCACTTACAGCCTTAAAATAGAAGCCAGTCTTAAGGTGCCGGCTGTGCAGACACAGGGGGAGGCTTCCCACAACTCAGAACCTGGCTATGGAGCCAGAGGGGCGGGCTTGATGCTGAACACAAGTGTCCTAGCTGTGGAAAACCTGTGGCTCCTTTCTCCTCTCCTCCTGTGGGAAACACAGCAGTGCTGTAAGACTGTTTCCAAACTAGGAAGAGTCACTTGGAGTCCTGTCTCCAGGCTGCTCCCATTCATTCATTCATTCAACATTTTTTTACTCACTGGATGGGATCTTTCCCCCACCCCCCTCAGCCACTCTGCTCTGTGCCTGGGAGGCTGACTTTTGTGGGCTACAGCACCACATCACCTTTGCCCTCTGGCTGCCAGATGGGTTGAGCCGATGGAAAGCAGGAGATGAGAGTTAGAAAGGGAGAGAGGGGAGAGGTCTGGGTGTGTATCCCTGCTTCCTCCATGCTGGGCCATAGTATGCAATGGTTGTGTCCTTCTACATGGGCCCCAGCTCCTGGGAGGTCCTCTCTGCTGCAGTTCCCCGGCAGGCAGCTCACTTGCCCTGGTGTCCTTGGGCTGCTGTAGCAAAGTGCTACACACTGTGGGGCTCTAAACAACAGCCTCACATGTCTGGAGGCTACAAGGTGCCGGCACAGCCAGGCTCCATCTGAGACACGCAGGGAGGAATCCTTCCTTGCCTCTTCCAGCTTCAGGCAACTGCCAGCAGACTTCGGCTTTCCTTGGCTGACAGATGCATCACTCTAAACTCTGTCTCCATCATCACGTAGCCACCTTCTGTGTGTCTCCAAAGAGTCTTATCTTTTTATAAAGACACCCACCACAACGACCTAATCTTAATTTGATTGCATCTGCAAAAACCTATTTCCAGATAAGGTCACATGCACAGGCACTGGGGGTTAGGACTTCAACATGTGATTTTGGGAAACACTTGTAATTCATAACAAGTGGTGTCAGTGTCACCCTGTGGCTAGTCCCTTTCACACCTTTATAAATAGTCCTTTCCTTAGATTCGTTGTAATTCCTCGTTATGTCATCCGTTTCCTGCCAGGACCTCAACTGAGACCACTACTGCCAGTAACTATGTGACCCTACTAACTGATCCTTCCTACACTTTAGGTTGCTATATGTAAAATGGACTCTTTTACTATCTATTGAACAAACTTGCTAGAAAATTGAATGAGATAAGACAAGGTGTGTGGTCAGACATGGGTAAATGGTAGACGTAACTAAGCTGGAAAGTCGACTGAGCAATACAGGTCAGCACTGGGGAGTTGCAAGAGAGACCCACTTGACAAGGGCTGTCTTAAGCAGAGCTCCCTCCCTAAAGTATTCTTTACAGGATCAATATATTACTCTGGGAACTCCGCTGTCGTGGTTTTACTGTGCTCTGTTACAAAAGGCAGTGCTATTTCTCTGCCAGTCTCAGAGCACACAGAATTGCAACAGGAGCAAGAAAAACATGAAGAGAAAAGAAAACTGAGTACTGTATACCAGGCCAGGGTTTTCCAAGACTTTACTCAGGCTCCTTGAGTGACTGCAGACGTGTTTTGCCTCCTGGTGCCCAGGTACAGTGCTGAGCAGAGGCCTGGTTCATCATCTTCTGAAATGAAGCTGGTTGCACACGCATTCACTTGCAGCCCCAGTCCAGAAGCGAATCCTCACACTAGCTTAGTAATCAGTAGGTGACTGTTTGGAGACTTGAGCCTGCAGATGAAGAAGTCCAGGACCGGAGTCCAAGGTCATGATTGGTGGTCTGGATTTGCCTATCTTCCTTCTTGAGCCCCCTCCTCACTCGGGAGAGCATCAGCAAGACAAGGGGGAGACACAGCTTCAATCAACAAATGCAGATTAACAAAGTACAGAAAGAAAACTGTATGTAGAAAACTATCCCCACCAGAAGCAGGGATAGTTGAGCCGTAAGACTAACCTCATGAATAAGAAGCAAATACGTGCAGGAGTTAGCTTACATGGGCTTCCTGAGAACGCACTGCTAATATTTCAGAAAGCTTGCAAGCCTCTTATTAGACTATCTGTAGTGTGAAATTAGCCCTGGTGGGATTATTTTCAGGGGTCCCTCCCGACCCTCCAGAACCAGTTTACTAGCAATCCACAAAGGGGTTCCCAACAATCAGGCTTTGAGGTCAACCAGGAGCAGTAGTTTTGCATTCAGGCTATAGAATCGGGTTTAAATCCCAGCTCCACTAGCCGGGTGACCTCAGGCAAATAATCCCTCAGAGCCAATTTCTTCATGTGTATATATGACAGTTCAGCTGTATCAACTGCTTCCTGAGTGCCATACAGTATTGTGAGCATCTATACAAATTAATTCATTTATTCCTCACAACCCTATGAAGAAAAAGCTACTACTATTCCCATTCTACAGATGAGAAAAATCAAGACCAAGAGTGATTAAGGAACTCCACCAAGATCACACAGCCTGTAAATGACAGAGCCAGGATTCAAAGACAGGCATCTGGCCCCAGAGCCTGCCCTATCACCTTCTACTACCCCACACTGCCTGGCGCTGCAGCCCCCGGCCACAGGTGGCTATTGAGTACTTGAAATGTGGCTGGTCTGAATCTAAGGTATGACATATACCTCAGATTTCAATAACTTAATGTAAAACACAGAATATAAAACACCTTGTTAATATTTACTATATTGTAGAAATAATAATGCTTTGGATATATTGAGTTAAAGAAAAGGCATCATTATAATTAATCGCACCTATTTCTTTTTACATTTTTAACTTGGGTACTCGAAAGTTATAGGTTACTTTTCTGACTCGCTTTGTCTCTCCGCTGGGGAGAGCCATTCCATCCCCAGTGCACAGGCGTGCACATTAAACCAGTTCTCAGAAGGAGCACCCTTAGCACCGCGTCTGGAACAAATGAAGTGCCAGTACCTATTACTAACATCAGTGAGATCAGTGGTTTCCAAATTTTATAGTCCAGTTTTTCTTTTTTCCAAACAGCTCCTTATATTAGATAAAAAGAGTAGAGGAGACTGACAGAGGTGACCCTCGAGAACCTGTCTGCCACAGCCATTGCCCCTAGACACCACTTCCACAGGTTGGAAACACACAGGAGGAAGTAATCTTTCAATGTCCCCAAGTGCTAGCTCTCCCTATCTGTAATTTTGGAGAAGGTGAGGCAGTTGGCATTGGACAAAATCAAGGTGTCTACAGCAGTATATTAAAATGATCACAGAAAACACAACCACTTTGCTTGAGAGATTCAAAGGGATTTGGTCCCAAGTCTAGGGACACTCCAGAAAGGAGTATGAATGTGAATGGGGCCACCTCTGGGCTCCTGGGTCATAACCTATACAGGTTCACAGTTGACACCAAGGCACCATGTCATTGCCACATGTCTGCTATTGCCCAGACTGCCCACTCCCCCAATCCTGGCTGATGCTAGGCCTGGCTCCAGGCACCAACATTCTAGGTCTAACTCTGGGAAGGACCAACAGTGACACTCCGCCCAGGCACTACAATGACTTTGCTGTCCTGAAGGCAACTCTGGGCCCAGCCAGCAGGGGTGTCCGCCAGCCAGACTCCCAGCTCTCCCTCCAACCCTCGCCCCTGGCTCTGGTGCAGTATGTGTGGACGGGGAGAGCGGCCAACTCTCCGCCAGGCTCTCTAGCAAGTTCCGCGGGTCTGTTTGTTAAAGAAAAATTCCAGTGGGTGCATCCAACACATGGAACTCAAGTACAGAAATTATATTTATCCACCCCACTGCCAAGGAGATCACATGCCCCGTGAGTCACTCCAGATGTGCTCAAAAACAGAGTCTCTCTGTGGAAGCCCGGTCCCCCAATCCCAGAGAGAGTTGGCTGAAGAGAGGTACTGACTCCTGTCCCACCCAGGACGCAGCCATCGGCCTCCACCCTCCTCAGGCAGGGGAGACGTTTGTGCACTTCTGCAAAGGGAAGGGTGGGCAGCTCGCTGTCATCTCCCTGGGAGCGTCAGCACAGGCGTACCTGAGACGGCTGTGGTCCTACTGGGTGTGAGGGTCAAGTTCTCATCTTTTTGGAGGCCAAGATGCATTGGAACACGTTGCTGCTTCTGCTGGTGTATTACAATGCCCAGGCGACTGTGTCCCACGGGTGGAGCAGGGGTGAGTTACTTTTTACTCATTTGCTTATTTGATGCTCATTATTCTTAAATACATTTAGGAATTTGGAGGGTCATAAGCAGAGGGAAGGACACTAGAAGCCACACACCCTCCTCGTATCTCATCTCTGCCAAGTGCTTTGTGCTTGTTGACATGGTCTTCCTTGTTAGAGGGTGATGGGGAAATGACACTGAAAAAAAAATCAAAGCTGCTCAAGAGAACTTGGTGGAGGTGGAGAACCCAGAGGGCATCCCTTTCTGGCATGCTGGAGAACCCGTTTCTGCTTCACAGAAGGTGGACAGACGCCCTGGAGCACCCCCACCAGCTGTGCAGCTGGTGCAGACCGTCTGGAAAGCAGGTGCTGAGGTCTGCTGCTAAACAGGGGCTGGGATGCCAAAGGCCCGCTCCCTGGGGAAACTAGAGCAGAGGTTCTCGGCCTGGGCTGCCAGGATGGAGGCCTCCTTGCTGCCTCCTGGGCAGGTGGGCACACATCTCTGCAGCAAGGTAGAGCTGGGCATAGTGGCAGGTAAGCACCCTGTGTGCCCCTGCTGCCCCCACGGACCCCTGCCACTCCCCGCAGCAAGGAAGGGGCCCCAGCAAAGTCCTTTTTCTCACCACTGACTTGTTTCCCTGGGACGTGACTACTCAGAGCCAGAGGCATCTTTTCCCTATGCCCCTGGTACTGGCTCTGCCTGGGTGACCCTGGCAGCACCTGAGCTAGTTAGTTTATCACTTTTAGGAAAGGAGGACCCAGGAGTGCTGCCCCTGCCTCACCAATCTGAACTGAAATCTTTCCACTCTCGGAAGTCAACCGAGTTCACTCACCCAGAAAGAACTAGAAGAAGAATGGGGCTCCCTCAAGTCAGGCCAGAGGTGTTTCTAGAGCTCTGAAACGGGATAAAGAGTAGCACAGTGGCTTGGGACAAACTTCCCGTTTCTCAAGGACAGTGTCATGGAAAGAAGGAACAGCCAGAGTGGGAAGAACAGAGCAGCTCGGGGAGGGATCTGAAATAGGGCGCGAGGGTGCAAAAGCCACTGTTTTTATTTTGGGTATTACTTCCTCATGTTTAAGCCTGATATCAGGGACTTACCAGTCCTCTCAGTTGAGTTTGAAGTGCCTATTGCCCAGAGGTAGATGCTGTAGCAGTCCCCTGTTTTTGGAATCTTTGCATGTGTGTACATGCGTGCACACTTGCACACACACTTTCCTGCTCATGTGAAGCACAAATTAGGGGGGCAGCACTTGGAAGTAGAGAGCAGAGACCTCAGAGCTGGGTTCTGACACTTACCCTTCGTCACACTGGAGAAACTGCTTCATTTGCCTACTCAGAAGGGTTAATAATATCCCCTTTTCCTCAAACAGGGGCTGTTAGAAAGCAAAAAAGATGATTTACTAATAATACAGCTTGTAAACACTATGGCCACACCATGAGCAACTCTGCAAGGGACTCAAAGGTTTCAACTCTGCCTCTAATGGGCTGTGTGATCTCAGGCAAGTCTCTTAACCTCTCTGAGCTTTTTAGTTCACCAACAGTTATCATACTAACAATAATAAAAGTTACCCACACAGTGCTGTTGTAAGGATCATATTCGAAATGTAGATGAAAATGATGAAACTTGTCTATATTTTAACTATTACCTGCCAATTTTTTTTAAATGAAAATTTTTCATGAAAGAAAGTGTGAGGCTCTCAACAGGGTGTTCTGTAGCAACATCCTGGGAGCAACTACCCTACCCCACCCCCTCCTCACTGGGAAGGTGTGTCCCTCGTAAGTTCACAGCTATAGACGTGAAGCCAACACCAACACATCTGATGGCAAGGCCAGTGTATCAGACAGTGGATGCAAAGTGCTGGATCAGTGGTTCATTAGCATTCTGAGCCAGTAAATGATACCAAGTCCTTCCAACCAGCATCAAAAGTCTTCTACATAGTTGGTATTTTATTTTCATTTTTAACATTTTTTTCTAATTGCAAAAGAAATGACAATTCTTGCCATTTTTTTTTAAGACAGAATAGGAGTCACACCCAAATGAATAAGAGTTTTTCCAAATGTATCTCACCTTCATCCTTAACCCATCCTTAACCCAGCCCTAATTTACAAGAATTCCCTTGGGGAACAGTCTGAGGGTGACCGCTCCCTCTAACAATCCTGGGGGCCTCTCCTACCCCCAGCCTTCTACCTACCCACCCACTACCATCTCACTTTCACCTTCCCACCCTCCTACTCCAACATATAGAAATGTAGAAATAAACCCCCAAACAGAGACTCTATCAAACAAATACGAACATTGTAACGTAATTAATCTGAAATTTTAAAAAACTAAAATAAACCCAAAGGCGAAACAGTCTGCTATTAGAACATCCTCTTCCCCACCCCACCCCAGCCTCTCCCTAAGAAGCACTCTCTAGGATTCCAGCCTAGGAGGCAGCTTTCCAGGATCCCAGATTGCTTGTTCCAGTCCCACCAGCTTGATTAATACCAAATGACTCACCTGTGGTTAGTGTGGCCAACCCAAGGAAGCCGGGTCCACACACACTCTCACACACAGACTTACAGGTGGCCCAAGTCCTAGCATGCCCTGGGTCCTGCCAGAGCCCCACCTGACAGGAGATGACTAGAAAGGAATATGTATACACTCGTTGCTATGAACAGCTATGTTTTTGTTAAATACATATAAATTATTTCTTTTAAAAGTAGCTTTGGGACTCGGCACCTGTAGCTCAGCGGCTAGGATGCCAGCCACATTCACCAGAGCTGGTGGGTTCGAATCTGGCCCGGGCCTGCCAAACAACAATGACAATTACAATCCAAAAATAGCCAGGCATTGTGGCAGGAGCCTGTAGTCCCAGCTACCTGGGAGGCTGAGGCAAGAGAATCACTTATGCCTAAGAGTTTGAGGTTGCTGTGAGCTGTGATGCCATGACACTGTGCCCAGGGCAAGAGCTTGAGACCCTCTCTGTCTAAAAAAAAAAAAAAAAAAAAAGGTAGCTTTAATAGAAAGAGCAGCCTTTGGAATTTAGGTCATTTTCGGGGTATCCATCTTGGGGTTGTGTGTGAACTTAGTGAAGAACATTCCATGACAAAGGGCCTGTGGCTGTGCTCAGTGAGCACCGACACACTGAACCACTGCCGGCTGCACCATTCAGGCCACCTCCATGGGACGCGCGCTGTGTTGGCATTTATAGGTAAGAAAAGTAACTGCAGGTGCGCATGAAAGGAAGTGCCCCAGACCCCTAGTTGGGAGAGGAGAGTTGGGTTTGACCCCCAGGGTTCACTGACCTCAGGATCCCCATTCTTGTTCACCCGGTTTCCATATCTCACAATCCCTTCTAGGCTCCTCCCCTGCCCTCGGCTGTCCCAAGCTCCCCCTATGTGGTGGAGGTTCTAGCCACGAGGAGCTGGCTGTCAGCAGCTCTCTCGGAAGCTTTCCCCGGGGACCCCCACACACGGGCCGAAACCCTGGCTCACCCAGAATAGCACTGCATTTCCAAAGGGCTGGCCCAGGAGCCAAAAACTTAGTGACATCAGTAGGCTCTGGCCAAAGATCTTTCATAAATGAGATTTTTTCCTTGCCACACCCACGTCCTTTCCATAGGGTGGCTTCAACTAACTCATTAAAAATACAGTTTGGCTTGAGATGGTCTGCAGTTTGAATGCTTTCCAACAAGCTCCCTGGTATAAATGCTACACACAGTCAAGTAGGAACTGTGGTCAGTGTTAAGTGGGAATTGTGGTCAGCCTTAACACTGTTCAGTAATGTGGAACACAGGGGCCTGGGTGGAAAGAAGGAGGAGATTTTTACCCAGATTATACAAAGTCAAAGAGAAGGCTGGCTGCAAAACAAAGGCAGGTAGAATGTATTCTATAGGCAGGAAATCCCTGGAAGGGCTCAGGCGTGGGGGTGGTAGGGGACAGCCTTTACCGAGGTCAACTAAAGGTAGCTTCTTTCAGGCCAGATCTGGGACTCCTCAGAGATAAAGGGAGCATGTGGTGGAGACAGAACGTCTACTTTCTGATAATTAGCCAGAACCTTTAAACTCTAGAATTACCCTGCTGAAAACATAAAGATTTTTGTAAAGCGAAATCTTTTTTTTGCTGGAAAAGAATAGAGTTGAGTGAGAAAGGTAGAAAATATGTTCCTAAGGGATTATTTATCCATTTAACAATAGTATGGATGTGATGCCAGGCACCAGGAATGCAGCAGTGAAAAACAGACAAAATCCCAGACCCTTGTGAAGCTGATATTTTCTAATTTATTTTAAAACGATATAATTTGTTGAATGGTAATAAGATAAGGATGGAGGTTAGAGAATATAGAGACTGTTTTAAATGTGGTAGTCATGAGGGGCCTCACTGAGAAGGTGACTAAGATCTGAAGAGAGAGTGAGCCATGGAGGGAGCCATGCCATCCCCTGGGGAAGGATATTCAGGCCAGAGGAACAGACGTGCAAAGGTCCTGTGGCAGAAGCATGCTTGATAGATGCAAAAACTATAGGAAGCCTTGTGGGCCAAGTGGCATGAGCCAGGTGAGGAATCCGGAGAGGCAGTAAGAGGTCCAAGAACACTCATTCTATGGCGTAGAATGACGTATTGCCTCAATTTAGAAAAAAATATATCAAATCTTATAGCACCTGGAAGCCATTTGCAGATCGTGCTCTGAGAAGGATGGGAAGCCAGAGAGCATTCTGCACAGAGCAGTGACATCGTCAGACTTGTGTATCTACAGAATTGCTTCAGTTGGTGTGTTACGGGACCATGGCTGGAAGCAGAGACACCATTAGTCTGGGACCAGGAGGTCAGCAGGAATGGGATTAGAAGTAGCCAGGTCCCAGATAAATGTTGAAGGTACAGCCACCCAGACTAGATGACTAGCTGAAAGTGGGATGTGAAAGAAAAAATCAAGAATGACACCTGAGTGCTGAGAAGCTGGGGAAGCCCAGAGATGTTGGAGGAGACTCTATGCCCGCGTGTGTATACCTAGGGGTTGGGGATGGGGTAAAAAGAAACAGCTATTACTAACCCAAAAGGCGAGTGCGGTGGGCAGTTGGATATAGAGACTTCCAGTCTGAAGCTCTAAAAGTCGGTGAGGAAGGGAGTGAGGCTAGAAGAGCCTGAGACAAGGCCAGATGCCTGGGATGCGGAGAGGGAGGCCAGAAGGAAGAGCAGCCAGCAAGGAGGGATTTTTTTTTTTTCTTATAAAGACAGAAGCAGCAGCAGTGAGTTTACACACTGCTGGGAAAGATCCAGCAGACAGGGGAAGGTTAATGGTGTAGGAAAGAAAAGGGTGAACTGCTGAAGTGACATCTTTATAGGAGACTTCATGCACACATGGAAAAGCTGGCTCTAGTTAGGAGCACAGACACGGCAACAGAAGAGAAGTCAGCGTGTGGGGTCAGAGGCAGGTAGCCGGCTCCAGGAGAGAGCAGATGCATGAAACTGTCATCTGAGAAAGCGGGAGGGTCCGAGGGACCAGGAAACACAGATGACTGCTGGCAGCACTGACGGGCCAAGGTGAGGTTGGTGCCCATGAACGTGAAGGGAGGCCCCACACAGTGAGGTTTTCCTCAGCCACCACCAGTTGCACAGGCGCAGGTGTGGAGCAGGCAGAGTTGGGTTGTGCTTTTGCCAAGTGACTGCAAACGTGAGTCATCCTACGGACTGTCCAGACTGGCCTCGCGTACCACATGATTATAAGTCAAAGCTAGACGTTTTTTGAATGTGATCCATTTAAGAATATGTTTTATATTAAATGCATTCATTCATTAATAAGTAACTACACTGATTCTTCCTGTTGTTATTCAGAGGGGAAGACTGCCCAGTCTTCAGGCGGATGTACTGCAGAAGATAGCATTGTTCACCCTATCAGTCAGGTTGGCTTTGGAGCCTGGGAGATGTGGATTTTAATCCCCCCATACCTCAAACAAATTGGGTGGCCTAAGACAATTCCTTAACTTCCACCTTTCTTCCTCTGTAAAGTGGGAAGTTAATACTTAACTCACAAGTGCAAAGCACACTGCCTGGAGCGCAGTGGGGACTCCGGAGCTCCTAAGCTCCTGAGGTCCATAGCTTTTGTCTGAAGACCAGAAGTGTCTCTCGACAGAAGACACAGGCAGAACATGACAGGACACATGAATCACAAACTCGGGGTCCAGCTCCTGGACTAACTGAGTCCATGTGGCTTGACCTTAACCAGAGAGTCAGCTGCTGGCTGATCTGGCGGATCACAGACATTCACTTGTGTCCGGGACAGTCAGGGAGGAGATTGCTGTTTGGCTTCCTCATCCCCAAACCAGCCTGTGCAGCAGACTTTCAGGTGTCCCCAACGCAGACCCACTGAGTGGCCCTCAGGGACACATTCACATGCTGAGGTAGCACCTACCAGGCTGGGCGTGGAGCATCAAGTGGAGAAGGAAGAAGGCAAATTGGCCCAATATTACAACAAGCAAAGGGTACACAAAGTCAGTGATTGTCTCCATGTGCCGGCGGCCCCTCCTGCTGTCTGCGGTGTCCCCACCTGCTTTCAGAGAAGCCTCTATCAGAAGGGCCTGGACGTAAGCGCCCTCAGACCACCCTCCCGCAGCCCTGCGCAGACCATGCTGAGCAAAGCAGTGTACTAATCCTTCACAGAGAGCAGGGAGCTGAACTTAAAATGAACCTCATAAATTTGAAGGATGGGATGGAAGGGAATGGAAGGAAAATCAGCAAAGCCTGAAGCCTCTCCAGGGCTGTTGTTTTGTTTTGTTTTGTTACTACTAGTTTTTTTTTTTTTAATCATCCCAAAAATATATATAGAGACCACAGTTGGAGCACTGCATGATGAAGAAACCGATTGACAATGGCTATTGTCAATCTGCTGAAACCTAAACCCATTTGCTCTCCCTCCTTTCTCCCTCTCCCCGCCCAGCTGGCTGTCCTGACAACACTGCAGGGTGACACACAGCAAAATGGGGAACTGTGGAATGGACGCAGAGCTCAGGAGACAGGGAAGGAACACCACGGGGCTCCCAGGAGAGGCTTCCTGGGGGCAGCAGGGCTGTTGTTCTGAAGCTGTAGATGCAAGTCTAGTTTCAAGCTTTGCACATGCACATCTAGGAGTTGGTCAGCAGCCCTTGTTTCAGCCTTTGGAGTTTCTGGCAGGGTCCAGCCCTCATTACTGGCAAGACCAGCTTGGAGTGACTGTGCATTTCTTTTTACCTCTGCGTTCTAACGTTGACAAGAGAAAGCTATGTCTTGCCCACCATCTCCAGCATCAACATGATTTATCCCCTCTAGATCTCTCCTCACTCAGACCTGGGCAGCTCTGGGCCACTGAGATGTCCACTCCAGAGCTGGCTGCACTCTGGTGACAAAAGGGACATAAACGCCCTGCCCTGCCCAATGCACAGGATCAAGGCAGCTATAGAAATGTGAGAGGCAAGTGGATGGATTAGGTGGGGGGGAGAGGGACTCGCCTTTAAGGTTCCTATGCTCCCACATGTACTTTCTAAAGCAATAGCTGTGTCCCTGACTACAGGCTATTCTAACAATCTCCACCAAACTATTATTCGGTATGAGAACAATGGCTATTGGAAATGACAAAATGCTCACTCTCGTGCTGGGCTGTGAATCAGGAAGCGTTTTCTTCTCGGCTCCTTGGGAACCAGAGCTCCACCTGGGGCAAGCCTGGTAGAGGAGTGCTGCTGTCCACAGGGAAACAAGTGAGTGAAGGAAGTCTGGGTCTAGGATGGGAATAACTTCCAGGGAGGTGGCCACAGGAGGTCTGAGATTACAGGGAGCAGAAAGGGCCCCCCACCCCTGACAGTCCCTCCCTAAGCCCTTCATCTGCTGGGGGCTGAGTCATTATGGGTTTGGGTTTGCTTAGGGGAAAAATATCCTTAATTTTGCAATAAAAGAGAAATTCTGGGAGCAGAATTAAGGAAGTAAAGTCACTCTCAGATCCCAGCCTGAGAAGGAGGTTTCATCTACCTTGGTCACACCTTGACAAATACCGGACCAATGACGGTTTCATCTCCTACTAAGAGGAAAGAGAAGGCAAAGTATGTGCCCCCTTTGTGCTTTCCACCCCATGCCTCCGAGAACACAATGTCCTTGGTCTTTTGAATGAGCTTTGAATTGCTTTATGGTAGGAAGGCTCAGAATTGGATAGCACGGTGGTTATTCTCCTGGCTGCTCATTGTGATCTTGTGATCACCCAGAGCCACAAAAGGTCCCACAGGCTACACTCCACCCCCAGAAATGTCCACAAATTGGCCTGAGATGTGACCTTTCGCATTTGGGTTTCTGAAAGCTCCCATGTAATTGTGACCTATCATCAAGGCTGGAAACCATGGTCTACCTGAGAGTGGCCACACAGTGGGTACAGTGGATTCTACGCAACCTCGGGTCAAGCTCTGGACAGTGCTTTTCAATCTCATGAAGCTTTAAAAAAAATCTTAATGTCGCCCTTGCCCCCTAGTTCAATTAAATCAAAACTTAAAGCTGAGTCCCTTGGTATAGGTGTTTAAACCCCCTGAAGAGATTCAAGAGATTCTAATGGTTTTAAAGCACTAGAGTACGAGACACTTCTGTATCCTCAGCTGCTCCTGAAACTATAGGCAGAACCAGTGGTTGAAGAGAAAAGGCTTCCTCAAGCCCTAAAGTCTATGATTCTGCAGGAAACTGGGTCTTTTATCACAAAGAGAATAAATTCCTCTAAAATGCTGGGCTGGGAAATACCCTCTGAAGTTCCCAGGCTCCTTCCCCAGGACTGGCCTGAGGAGGCAGAGCTGGACCATCTGCTAGTCAAGGCCTCCCCCAGCATAGTAAGGAGGTCAGCCAACTGCCATGCCCAGTGCATGCCCCTGACGCCAGCCAGGCTCTGCTCGGGGGGACACAGAAACCTCAAACCACATTTACCCAGTCCTCGGGGAGTGTGTGGCATTGATCATTCATGAGTTACTGAGATGGCAATATTACAATAATACTATATCCGATGGGCTTTTGCTAGAAGTGGGAGATTCCCACCAGTGAGTTTTTCAGGAAAGTCCTTTTCATTTTTGATCACTTCTGATGGAAACCCTTTACGTCATTCCCTGCCTTCTTTACCAGAGTGCATTGAACATAATTTGATCTTTGCTCAAGGGCTCAAGGGCACCATTGTCAACCGGCAAGCTGTCCTTTATGATCATGCAAAGTGTGCTCACACAACTTCCAGGGGTGCCACTCCCCTCTGAGTCTCAGATCTTTACAGTTATTTCCCCAGGTTTTTAAGAAAATCACAATCAAATGTCTTGAAGAAGCTGCACCTTCCTCTGTCAGTGGCAGAGGGCTGTGGAGCTGGTCCGGGCTGTTTGCCCCTAACCTGACGTGCAGAGACCTGCACTTATTAGTGATCGGTCACTCCTACACTCGGATGCTCTGTCTTCTCCCCCGCGTGTCCTCAGCCGGTGCCTCACCCTTGCTAGCCTGTGTGCTGCCTTCCCCCAGCTACACTTCTGCATGTAAACACCAGGAAACAACTTTCTCCACTGACTTTAGACCAAACCTGTTTCTAAATCAGCCAACCCTGAGGGGAACCCTGAGCGTGGCCACCTGGTTCCCAGGGCTGTGCCTTGCGCAATGCTCTTCCTCTACATTGTCACCTGTGTTCAGATTCTTGGCAGCTGTATTTACGATGGCTGGGGTAGCCAGGAGTCTGATCTTGTGATAAAAGGGATAGGAATAAATACCTCCCAGCACTTCCTACTGACAAAATAAAGTGCTCAGATGCGCAGTACTATAAGGGCACAGTACTTCTGGGGAATCCACTCACTACATTAGAAACCTTCTCTTTGCTCACTCACTTCAGTTTTGCTTTATTCTGCTTTGCTTTAATATAAACTCTCAGGCATATACACTTTCTAAACTTTCTCACATGGTTCTAATAAGCAGCAATTTTGAAACCACTGGTCTAACACACCTGAAAGCTTTCTGGGACCCGTGGGGGGGGGGGCGGGTGTCTGTCATCTCTGCCCACCCTGAGTCAGTGGTTTTTAAGGCCCCCTGGGCACCTTCCAGGTGACCCGCAGGAGAGGCCAGGGCACACATAGCAACCAGCGCTCACGCTTCCATTTCTTCCAGCTGTGCTCTTCCCTGCTGCCCACCGGCCCAAGCGGTCCTCCTCCATGCCACTGAACCCCGTCCTGCAGACCTCCCTGGAGGAAGTGGAGCTGCTCTATGAGGTAGGCAGAGGGGACTGTGGTCTTTTTCGGAGAAGGAGGAGTGACCCAACCCCCTGGACGTGAGTGGCCCCTGCTGTGGTAGGGCACGGCTGAGGCCAGGTGATGCAGGTCACAGAACCCCACTCATTCCAAGGGGAGGTATTCCCTGTACTTGTTCTCCATTCTCACGTGCTGTAACAGGGAGTGATGGCATTAAGAGTTCACTCCAGGCCAAACCAGGAATTAAGATGGGCCCACCAGCACGAATCCCAGCACCCAGGCACTGGAGAGTGGCCATGTTCCCAGGCAAAGGCTCTGAGGCAGGACTTGTCAGTGGTGACCAGACAATGCCAAGATGTTGCCTGGGGCCACGAGTCCCGAGGCCCTGCATGCTGCAACCGCCCAGCTGTCTGGCTGCCCAGATAACCCTGCTCAGCTTCTGGAAGCGCAGGGCCTGTCCACAGGCAGCTTTCCTCTGCCTGTCACCCTGTATCTCTGAGCCCCAAACCACAAGAAGGAATTTCCTGAGGTCACTTGGTTCAGTTTGCTGGTACAATCCCAGGCTCAAGAGCTAAGCTTTCGTCCTGGGTCTGTGCACCGGCTGTGCACCCTTGCCTAAGTTACTGCTTCTCTCTGGGCCTGACTTCCCGCAATTACAATCTCCAAAATTCCCCCGCAGCTTCACCATCCCCCAACTCTGCACACCTGGACTGTATGGTTAATTAAAAAACAGCTGCTGCAGCTGCACAGTTGAGCCAGGGAGGAGATTTCAAATTCTGCCTTGGGAGCAGAATGGAAAAGTTGTAGCCTTTGCCTTGAATGTGGGAGTCATATAACAGACTTGTGTTTTAGAAAGATGGCAGACAGCAGCACAGAGGGTGGATCAGAGCCAGGAAGATAGAGACAGACAGAAGAGGCAGGATTTGGAGTCATTCCATCCCAGAGGTACTTATTAGTTTCTGGCTATGAGCCTGGTACCATGCAGGGATAGGCATGACCGACCCGACCAGGTGAGAGGCGAGGGCAAATCTCTGTATCCCACTTAGGTCCTAGCACAATTCTCTGCCTCCTTCAAATTCCCAGCCTCGGCTTTAAAATTATCTGAAATAGTTAATTTGTGCCATAGTAGATGTTTAGTGGGTATGAGGGAGAAAGGGAAGAAGGTATCTATCTAAGATATTAGAAACAGGAATTAATTACTTCAATACTGGCTTTGTACCAGGCACCATATTAGACTTGTCCATATTTGTATTAACTCTCACAACATCCCACTGAAGTGGACATTGCCATTAATCATTTTTACAGAGAAGGAAAGTGAGGCTCAGAGAAGGTAAGTAAGTCATTCAAGGTTGCACAGCAAGTGGGAGAGACAGACCAGAGGTTCGAAGCAATGTCCACAGCCTCTCCCTAAATGATACATGGATGATGACTATAACTGTGTCCTCAGCAATGCCCGGCTTCATGTCTTTCCCACATCCCTTGTTTCTCACCAGTTCCTGCTGGCCGAACTTGACATCAGCCCTGACTTGAAGGTCTCCATCAAGGATGAGGAGCTTGCCTCCCTGCGGAAGGCCTTGGACTTCCACACTGTCTGCAATGACGTGATTCCCAAGCGCATTCCAGACATCCGCAGGCTCAGCGCCAGCCTCTCCAACCACCCTGGCATCCTCAAGAAAGAAGACTTTGAAAGGACAGTGCTGACCCTTGCCTACACGGCCTACCGCACAGCCCTGTCCCAAGGTTATCAAAAGGACATCTGGGCCCAGGCCCTCATCAGCCTCTTCCAGGCCCTGAGGCATGACTTGATGCGGTCCTCACGTCCTGGAGTGCCTCCCTGAGAGCCTGGCCCAGACCAGGGGAGCAGGGGCCAGCATGCACAGTGACCCAGAAAGTCTTCATTCTCGACTCCATCTACAGAGACCAGCAACAAAACACGCACCACCAACACAGTGGCAGAGACACAATCAGAGTAGCCCCGATTCTCCTTTGCCCCTTGTAGCTTCCTGGTAGACACATCATGCCATCAGGTGACCTGGGCTGGAAGAAAGGGCTGCAGTGGTGATCCCAGATGCCTCCAGAGGCAGAATGTGTCCCCGGCGACATGCAGAAATGCAGAAGTCTGAAATACGCCATCAACACAGGGTGATTGCTACACACACCTGAAAGTGCCAACAGAGATAGAGGAGGCAACACAGGGGGTTGGGCACGTCAGGAAGATGGGGCACATGTTTCTTTGATCCTAAGGGACCAAAGTGCTAGGCTGAATAAACTTTTTTTTCAGAGGTTCTCTAGCAACTAACTAGAGCTATACCCAAACAAATATATTATTAGCCATGGATACATTTCTTGATTTTTCCTAAAGCCACCAAGAAGAATCAGTTAGAAAATCAGTAACTTTATGACCTGTATGTCTTAACCCTTCTTTTCTGAAAACTGGTCTAACATAGAAGAAAAATTGGAAGGGTCCTGTTCCAGTCGTGCCATGTCTTTGAACAGAGAAGCCCAGCTAAAGCTGAGAGGGTCCTCCCAGTGAACGAGGTGCTCCCAGGCCCGTGCCTGGCTGTCTTAATGCTAAAATAACCCTTACAGCATCATCAGAGAACTAAGTGCTCCAAATGAAAACAATTTTCAGAGGGCAGAATTCCACTCTTTCAGATACCAACATTTTCATTTTAGAAATATTGACTCAATATCTGTTTACCTTATATATGTGTCACACATGCCGTAAGCTTTTATTTAATCTCTTAAAATAATCATTAGACATATTCTAATGAAGGAGTTGAAAAAAATCTCTAAAATTCCTTCTATCTCTGAAATTCCTGCAAGCATTTGACTGTCAGATCCTACTCAGAGGTCTGCTGGATGGTCTGTGCCAACCCTGGGATCTCAGCAGGCTTTGTTAAATCTGTGTCTGGCTCTAAGTTTTTTTTTCCCAACCCCCTCCCCCAATCAGGCTATTAGACTGCATCAGCTGTTACCAATATAACCTGGCTTTCACGATTATAATTTCATATTAAAGAAGAGTTAAGACGAAGGACTCAGCAAGGAGTCAAGCACCTGGGTTCTAATAAGGGCGCCAGCTCAGAGATCTTTCTGGCTTCTTCCAGATTCATAGATGGGCTCTGGAAGCTAAAGCTGTAAGAACTCTGGTCTTTGAGTGAATGAGGATCCATAGAGCTAAATTTGATTCTAAAATGGATCTTTAACAATCATCATTTAATGATGATCAGGCCTGGACTTCTCCAAACTCTTTGAACAAATGAGCTTTGCCTAGCAGTACCAGCTGCGTACTGGACACAGGAGGAAGGTGTTCACCATCATCGGAGAAAAAATACAACGCTGCCTCCTGATAGTCTCAGGCCCAGAAAGTCAATATCTGTCTCCCTTTCACTCCCTTCAATGCAGGTTCTGGTCCACGCCTTTTTGTTCAATCTTCCTTTCTCTTTCTAACGTCACATGTTCTCTCTAACATGGTCGCTCTGCTGGTCTTTTTCTTTTCATTTCGGTTGGTGTCTCTGCTGCTCTATCTTCGGCCCAGTTCTGATATTGTTTTATCTTTTCTTGATGCATCTCCAAGTCTCCCCTGGTTGCCTCTTGCTCTGTCTCTGCCTGCCTATACGCTGCCTCTCACTGTCGTTCACCTTCCTCTGAGTATCACTGTCTGGATAAAACAAAAGCCAACAGACAGAGTTGAGGTCGCCTGGGGGCAGATCCACCTGCTAGCCCACCTTCACTGTTTGTGCTTTTCCTAGATGTGGGGTGGGGAGTGGAACATTGATGGCCTCTATCCCTAGACATTGTGCAATACCCTGACAGTCAGTCTTGACATTGTGCAATACCCTGACAGTCAGAGTCTTGCATGCAGCCTGGGAGTCCACCGCCCTGAGAGTGGACCTGAGAGCTGTCTTATGCTGAGAATCATCAGATGGACAGGCTGCCAGATGGCTTCTCCCAGTGGTAGGAGACCTCTAAATGGGAGGATGGGTCCCAGGACCACAGTAACAATGGTAGTTCATTCAGCCAACAACAAAAACATTAAAGGTACTCTGTATTCATAAATTGCAATGTGAACTTAAATGGCAATCAATGACTTTAAAAAATAAGAAAAAGAGAAGGATACAACCCTTTGAAAGACAAACGAAGACTTCATTTGCAGATTCTTAAACACTATTTTAATCTGAATACATATTAAATACGCATACAAATACACAATACATATCACCCACGGAAAATTTTATAGAAATGACTTCCCTCCATGCAGAATGTAATATAGTAGAACCTCCACAGTTGACCACATCCCTACATTGACCACCTCCTTAAGTTGACCTAATTTTTATAGACTGGATTATCCACATGTTCAACAGGCTTAGTTCCTTATGCTGACCACTCCCTGTGTTGACCAGTTGTTATAGTCCCTTGGGTGGTCAACTTACAGAGGTTCTACTGTATTATGCCCACCACCATCACCACCACCCAAAAATCCCAACTTTTTGCCCAATCAACAGTAGAAAAGATGGGCCAGACAGAAACAGACTCTCCCATTTGGTCTCGTTACTGCCACAATCTACATACTCCCAGGGATGACTCGGTCACATTTACTCACAGGAAAATTTGGGAGTATGATTCTTATAGTGGAAACTTGCCCAGGACTTATGGAACCATTTCTGCCATTTTGATTCTGCTGAGAAATTTTAGGACCTAAAAACCCTGAAAGTGACCTCTGTAGTCGGCATCCTTGTATCTACCTCCAGGGCCACTCAAGAGACACTGACCAACATCTTGGTGCTAAAACGTTCACTGCTCTGTCATCTCACCTAGAAGCTAATGAATCAATGAGTCAAAAGTATAATATTCCTGCTAGTAAACTGGTCTAAAATTAAATGCTTGATAAATGACTTTGTATACTAACCCTTATTTCCCCAATCCATTGTAATGTCTTCCTTTTCTTCTTTCTATTGTGGTAAAACACACGTACACATAACCCAAAATTTACTCTCTGAACCATTTTTAAGCATAGAGTACAACAGTGTTAACGGAATGTACACTGTTGTGCCACAGACCTCTAGAACTTTTCCGTCTTGAAAAACTGAACTCTGTGTCCACTGAACAACTCCCCTTTGCCCTTTTCCCCCAGCCCTTGGCAGCCAGCATTTTGCTTTCTGTTTTTTAAGAGTTTGGCTGCTTTAGATACCTCATATAAGTGGAATCTGCCTTACATTTCTTAAGCATTGTATTCTGGAAAGTGTTTTCTTCATCTGAAAAATAGATAGGGTCCTGATGGAGAACTACTGGCCTTACTGTACCATTAGCCTTACCTAGTTTTATTTAACATTATTCATCTACGGTGGAATAAAAATGTCTTGATGAAATCGCGAAACTCACTGGAATCTTTGTTATCTCAGATTATCTCACCAAGGAATTTGAAGTGGCTCATGGGTTTGACAGCAGATGTTAACTTCCACAGCTTTTTATTGTTACCCAGTTTCTTTCATGTTTGCAACCAAAACATCACACATATGGTATTGTTCACTCTGCGTTTCAAAATTATTACGAAAATGAAGCCAGAATGTAGTAAATACAGTAGCCAGCCTTTAACATGCGTTTAAAGAGATGAGTCATCCTAGCCCATCCTATGATGGCAAGATCATTTCACAGGATACCTGGGCTACCCACAGTTGCACCTGCCTTAGAAGTCAAGAAGAACTGGTTTTCTGGAGTTACCTTTAGCCTGGGAATAATTTCCATTTCACGCTGTAGACCTTGGAATGTCACTCCTTGTGTTTGTGAATTCAAGAGACTGTGGGTTTCATAAGCCCTTGACTCTGCTCAGCATCTCCCAAAGTAATGTTTCCAAGGACCATCACTCATATTAATAGAATGTTTTGGCTTTTCTTTTTCTTTCTTGTTCCAAATCCACATGTTCTTTCTGAGAAAAGAGCTTCTCTCCATCTGTAAGCAGAAGAAATTCTAGAATCCAGCTGTTGCTAAGACCTCATCCCTGAATATGTCAACGTCTTCCCTGCCTCCCACCTCCTCCTATCTACCACCCAAAGGAGGCTGTCTGCTCCTTTGATAAAGAGGTTCAGAGAGGAGCATTCGAACACTTACTCCAGCCAGAAAGACAGCTGACATCCATAAGGGCCTCTGAAATGAAACTGACATCTAGACTTTGCCAGAGAGGAAGCTACCGTCTCATTCTTCCTAAAAGGTCCGGGGTCTTTCTTACAGGCTTACCCCCTCTGCTGTCTTAGACTCTCTGTAGTCCCTTTGTTAGCCAGGAAACTTGAAAGGCTTAATTTTGTACCCTCCAGAGCAAATGTCTTCCAAATTAATATTGCATTTTCTCCCTAACACTAAATGTCCATCCTCCTGAGGACTAGGTCAGCAAGTGGCCCTCTCAGTGGACACTCTGTGTCTTATGCACTGAAACAGTAAAACAGGACTTGGGGAACTGAGATTGTGTTTACAATGATGGTCATCACTCCAGCCCCTAGGATGTTTGCGAAACGGAAAAGTCAGCTTTGCAAGCTGCTAGGTTCTGCACAATCAGCAGGCCCCTGCTGTGACCAATCCAGAACCGCCTTTGGAAGAGATACGGCTCATTCTTTTCAACTTGCTGATTGGCTTTGAGGAGTGGCCAAGCGCCTGCCTCTGTCCCAGCTTCCCATTGGTGGATGATAACTAAAGGTGGGCCTCCAGCAAGTTTTTGTCCTGTGACAACAGGGAATGTCTTGGGGATTTTTTTCTTTTTTTTCTCCTGCTCTGGAGGCCCAGGCTCAAGGCAAATTATTAAGTAGGAAACTAATTTGAAGGAAAGAAATTTGAACCGATTTAAGTAAAGTATCAGGTCCTGGGAGAGACAGCAGCCCCATCTGAAGTCTGCAGGTGCCTCTGCCAAACTCAGAGGCTTGTTTCAAGGAAAGGGCTACTAGATTTTTACCAACAGCAGGCACAGGTAGGAGATGAAACAGGGTCTCCCTAGAATAGGTCATCAGAGGGAGGAGAAATGATGGAGAGCACGATCAGCTCTCAGTATTTTTAATTTTTTAAAGCTTTTAAATGATTTCTTCAAGGCCAAACAGCGGCAGCAAAGGTGTCATTTTAATTGGTTAAGAGGGCTCTTGCTGACACCTGGAATGAAGTTACTCCATTACTGATCAAGCAGAGAGGGAACCCACTATGCCCCCGTTTCTGATCCTTTCCCAGTTTCTTTTTGCTGGTCATAAAACTATGCTCATCAATCCCACCTAACGAGGGAGGCCAGGAGTCCAGCCTTTGGTGGACACGGGGGTATAACTGCGCTCCCATTCTGCCCCCAAGACAAAAGAGGACTCTTGGAAGCCAAGAGAGGTTTTACAAGTCTTTCTGGACGAGAGCCGTGCACAGTGGTTCTGCTGAAGAGCGGCCTAGGGGAGCAGAGGAGCCCAGGGCCATGGGGCTGCTGCACGGCCTGCTCCGAGCCCGCAAGCTGCTCCTAGTCATCTGCGTCCCGCTCCTGCTGCTGCCTCTGCCCATCCTGCACCCCAGCAGCGTGAGTACCAGCCTGTCCCTCCACGCACACCTGCGGCCGGGACCAGGTGGGAGGGCACCAAGGGGAGGGTGGAGGAGGCCACGTGGGAGGGGGAGATCATGCCATCCCTAAAAGTGGCCTTTGGTGGGTCAGAACAAATGGAAGTGTTTTTCTGGAGGAAACCAACATACCTGCTTCCTAGAAGCTGTCATTTTCATCCCTCCATTCCAGAACCCAGGTTCAGAGTCAGCACAGAGCAAGGGTGGGGGCCACCAGGACAGCTGGGCCAGCAGGGAGCAGGGGCAGGTGGAAGGGCCCACAGGGACAGGCCAGTGTGCCTGTATTTGTCAGGAGTCACTGTGTGACCATCTGTATCTGAGAGCAACTGGAGATACAAGAAGAGCTCCCAGGAATGATGTAGAGGAGAAGGCTGGGACGGGGGGTGGGGGGGCATGGAGAACCCCAGGGTCTGTGGTCGGGTCTTGAGAGGTCTGGTAACCACAGCTGAAGCTCTTGATCCCTAACGTGCCCTGCGAAGTTTAGGGAAAGAACCTTTCAGTTTGAAGCAGACTTGGCATGTTGCCTGGGTCCCATGCACATGGCCTTGAATTACTTGTGTCTTCTGTGTGTGTGATCCTGAAAGGCTGACATAAAATGGCCTGATAAAAGAGAAATCAGAGCCCCATACAGTACTGTCTACTGGGGCCTACTTCCTGACCCAGCCTGTGCTTGCTCCCCTCTCAGACCTCACCTCCTTCCCTTCTCTGTTCTCCTCCTGCCTGTGGCTTCCCTCCTTCCCCCAGCTGGCCCTGACCTTGAGATTTTAGGAAAAATAAGCTAAGACAGGTTTTTGTGGGGAGGAGAACAATGCCTTCCATGCAGCTCCTTGAGTAACTTGGTAACCAAGATTAAGTCAGAAAGTTAAATGGGGGGATTAGAATGGTTCTTCTTAGAAAAAAACTGGTTTAAATCTTTCATAAAATAAATACTGCAGAGTGCCAGGGAGATGCTAATTAAAACTGGGCTGGGATTAGCAGGCAGTGATTGCTGCTGACCTTTTTCCTGGGCTGTATGTGCTGGTTGATTTTCTGCTTTGTCCAAATCGGCCTGATTTTTTTTCTTTTCTTTTCATGGCTTTTTTTTTTCTCTCAACACCAGGTTGATTTGAGGGAATGATCTTTCACCTTGCATCAAACTTTTAGATTCCGCTATTTACTCCATAAAATTCCTATGTGGATTTGCTTGCTCTGCGCTAGAGCTGAGAGAAGTAACTGAGTACCTGGGGAGGGCTCCTGGCTGAACACAGCTACATTTTAGGGGTCAAAATGACCCTTCCCCTTTTTCTTGCCCAGTTCTCTAACTCCAGAAGTCTATCATATTATAGAAAAAGAGAGTACAAGAGGGGGTCCATAACTAAGCCCTTCTTTAGGGTCCCCAGTGGGGTAAAATTTACACCCCACCCTCCCCAGCTAAAATTAACAGACGTCAAGTCCCTTCCAGTGAAACTGGAGTAGGAGCTGTTCCAAGCCCAAGTTAGCAGCAAAGGAGAAAGCATCCTACCTAGGAAATACCACTTTTGGACACTTTCCTTTATTTGTAAACAGGAGCAAAAAAAAAAAAAAATTGCCCATGGGATTGTCTGAATACTCCCCAACTTCTCCACACCTGCTGATGAGGGGGCCAGTGACATTGATAAAAGGCTTGGGGGTTCCAGAAAATTCTCTCCAGAAGATTAGAGAGAGCTGTTAGACAGCAGAGGAGACCAAGTCAGCTTATTCAACATTCATGGAGCCTCTTGCCAGCCTTTGGTTACGTGCTGTGAACACCAGACTCCTGTAACCTTCACAGAGTTTTTTTGGTTGTCTGAATATAAGCTTACCTACTGAATTTAAGAAGATTGAGAAGGCAGGTCGCGGAGATTTCATAGGTGAACTAAGTAAGAAACACATGGTGATATAGCTAAAGGTGTCTCTTGTTCCTTATTCTGTTCTAAGGAAAGTCCAGATAAAAATAGCAGCGTTTTTATCCTTTTAATACTGCTAGACAAAGATTAGCCTGGTGACTTCTTCCAGTTAACCTACTCCAGCTTTTACTGATATGTACAATCAAAAAGTCTAGCTCATGTTTACCCACATTCTCCTAATTCAAATCAAAATTATGCCTGGGAAAGGGAAAGTCTTCTATCTCTCCTCCCCCCTCCCTTTCTCATCTTCTTCCTCTCTTTCTTTCCTCTTTTCCTCTCACCCCATCTTCTCTCCCCACGCTCCCTTTGATATGTGGCCTTGTAATTATCAGGACAAAAACTGAGGGTTCTGGGTGGGGGGGGGATAAGGGCTTCCTCATGAGGGGCAGACATCCTGTCCTCTCTCTTTAGCTAGAGCTAAGACCCGACATTTTATCTCTTTCCTAGAAAAGACATGAGAACAAGGGACTTTGAACTCTCTTAGATAGTTTTTTTTCCTACAGCAAAGAGGTTATTTCTCTAAACTGCATTCTTTTCCAAGTGGAGTCATATTTTTTCCACTATTGATTCTGTTGTCTTATCAGCAATTCCAAAAGTTCTATCTTCTCCCCGAGCTTTTGGCCCCAGAGGGAATCTCAGTGTGAGAGTCAACAATCGCTTGGCCCAGTTCCCAGTTCTCAGCCCCCAACCCCATAAGGAACATCAGGAGGGAGCAAGGTCCCTTCCCTCCAGGCTGGGTAATCACTCCCACTGCCCCTCACCGATACAGCGACCTTTTGTAACTTTTATGCAAGAGTTTGAGGATGCCTGTTCTGAACTCCAGGAGTGATAAACAGAACAAGATTTGTCAGGTTCCTTGATCAGCAGCCAGCCTCAGGGCAGGTCAGACTCGAGCCCTGATGTGTACAAGTATGTGAAAACTGAGGATCCCACAGCCGACTCGCATTTTCTATAAAGAGCTCTCTGAATCTCAGGGCTCAGTGAGGTTTCCATTACGAAGGCCCTTGGACAGTGACCTCTGCCAAGAGTAAGCCAGTGACCTTTCTCAGCACTGTTAATCAGTGCCATTCAGAACTCTTGGCATTACTAGAAGCCAAGGTCAAGGAGGTCTGGCTTTTAATAAGGTAGTGTACTTATTTCCTCTGTGCACCCCTAGGTCACACAACCAGCAATGTAGTGGACTACGATAACACTGGTAATTTTCCAGGCCTTGCTTCTAGATAGATGATTCTTTTGTTCCCTTTGTAGAAGGAAGTTTCTGTGGCATCAGGCAGGTGGAATGGAGCCCAAGAGCAGTGAGAACCAGACCCTGGTTGGGGCAGTAGTTCTCGACCAGGGATAATTCTGACTCCCTCCTGTTCCTCAACAAGGGACATCTGGGAATGTCTAGAGACATTTCTGGTTGTCACAACAGAAAAGAGGATGCTGGCATTTAGTGGGTAGAGGCCAAGGATGCTGCTAAATACTTTATGGGCCACAAGACCCCCTGCAACAAGAACCTGTCTGGCCCTAAATGTTGACAGAGCACGGGCTGCACATGCACAGGAGATCATGTTCCTTCCTCATCCAAACAGCATCCCATTCTCAGGACTGCTGCCAACATTTCCATCCTGGCTTCCCAGTGCTCAGCACCTTTTGCTTCTTGCTAACTCTTCAAAGAGGCCCCCAGGGGAAGAATTCATTCCTGAGATATTACCACAGTGTGACGGAACCTATATTACAGACTGAAGAGGAAAATGGTCACCCAGCTCTTGCCTAACAATTAACTGATTAAAGTTTACTACTGAGTTGTTTCAGCAAATAGTCCAAAGCAGGGGAATTTAACTTCATTTATTTATTTTTAAAGCAATGAGTATTTTTTTTCTTCAAATAAACCCTTCCATAAAACATCAGTATATGATCAAATGAAAACTGAGCTACTCTGGGGTGGGGGTTCTGGATTCCAGACCTTGTTGGTCTTCCCCAGATAGTCCTGAGACGTACCCCAGGGGCTATGTGAACACAGTATGGAAGGCACCTTTTGCATTATTTGTAGATTTCACTTCTTACTGATCTGTTTTCTGTTCATGTTGGGTACATGCCAAATGCCCCCATGTCATCATACCTTATGCATGTGTGTTTAACTCAGGATGGCTGACCTCAGCACTCACATGTGATCCTTAACCTCAGCCACCCAAGAACCTTTAATATCTGATCAACTCGACATCAATCTGTTGTGTCGCAGTCCAAGTTAGTGTTGAACTCCACCTGTACAGTTTATGAACTTGGGTCTGGACACTGCAATTAATTTCAATCCCCACCCTCAGCAGTTTCAGGAGCCAGCAGAGCTGTGAAATTGCAACTGTCCACTGGTGGCTCTGCTGCACATCAATGCAGACTGCATCAGACAGCAGTCACCCCAAGGAGCAGCCACATTACCACCCACAAAATGATGGGCCCCACCACGTGCCCACCATACTCACCTGCCAAGTCCAGAGTGGGATTGTATCCTGGTGCCTATGTCAGAGCTGAGTGCCTACTGCCTCAGGCCTGGGTCTCATTCATATGCTCAGTGACAGTGACTGTACCTGTGACTGACCACCTCTTTCCTCCCCTTTCAGGAGGCTGCATGTGCTTACGTGTTGATCGTGACTGCTGTGTACTGGGTGTCTGAGGCAGTGCCTCTCGGAGCTGCAGCCCTGGTGCCCGCCTTCCTCTACCCATTCTTCGGAGTCCTCCGATCCAGCGAGGTTAGATCCCTTGCAGCTCAGCCCCCAGGCCTGGGTCCCTGCAGTGGAAGAGGGCCCAGGTCCAGGGAGATGCTCACAGCATTGAGGAGAAGGGGGCTCTGTCACCCACCGGGAACAACCTCTGAGCTAGGCCTTGCAACTGTTCTTCCCCTCTTTCCACCCATGACCCTCATCTCCTGCCAACTGACTCAAAACTTGCCTCTTTCAGGAATCCTTGATTAAACATACCCTGTTGCTCCACCAGATTGAAACCTTCCCACAACTACATGATCAACACCTGTCGCTAGGCTGCAGTTGCTCTCTTGCAGTCTTGTGTCCGTCCATTTAGACCCTAAGCATGTAAAGGCAGGAATTAGGCCTCCCAATTCTTGGGCATCTCATTTTAAAGCTGAGCCCATGTACGTTAAGTGTTCATAAGTGTTTGTTGAGAGGGAGACTCGCCATGTTTCCCTGAGCCGGACAACGTTTTCATTTCTGTTCCTTCTTCCCTGTCTCAAGCTTCCTGCATATTCTTTCCTTGACTTCCCCTCCCCAGAGTCCTCTTTGTTTACTACCAGTGCCATTCACAAAAGCTCAAACAGAAATTGTCAAGGGGAAATTTCAGAGCGAACGTTTAAGCCTACCACAAATAAGAAGAAAGGAAAACTCAGTCATAACCTGGGAGCGAGATGAATGAGGAGCCTCATTCATCAACACCTGTTTCCATTTAGATGGTCTCATTGTAGCACCTGGCATCTGGTTAGTTTCTGATAAAAAGCCTGAAGGGTAGAGGTGGGGGCGGGGAGGGTGGTTATGGGCAGAGGCACAGGAGGGAGAGGGAAGGGAGCCCACGTCTGAATGTTGAGGACCCGGCTCTATCCCAGAAGCACTGCATTTGTATACAGTGCCCCTGAGAGGTCTGCAAAGTTCTCTGCAAGGTGGACGCTAAGATTTCTATTCTACAAATGAGAACAGAGGCTCGGAGAGTTGCGAAACTTACCCACAATCACAAATTAGAAAGAAGCAGAGCAGGATTCAAATCCACACCCATTAGATTTCAAATTCATGCTCATACTTACTATACCACAAGAAAGACACTCCATAAAGTAGTATGTGGCCTCGTGGTGTTATTCATACCGGGGTTATCACTGAGAACTGTGGGTCTCTCCACTTCCGTGACATGAGGAAGGAAGAATGAAGTTGGGCCTATGGGTGCCCTAATAATGGATGATGGAACTCATTTGAAACTCCAAAGACAGAAGTAGAATGAAGCCCTAATAGTTGTGCTTGACTGCAAGTGAGCAATTTGTCTTTCTACTGTATGGACTCAACTGACCAGGGTTTTGAGGGGTTTGTTTGTAGTCTTGGGTCCCTCTCTCTTTCTCTCTCTTGTGGTGGTCGTGGTGGTTGCTTTGAGCAATCATAGCCTCAGGCTCTCCAAAAAGGATAGCATCCCCAAAACTCTCAGCAGTGCTATTTTCTGGGTTACCTCTGTGAAAGCTAGTCTGTGACCCGAATCACAGGCAGTTGCTCCAGTTTGCCCCCTTCTTTTATGAAAGAACAGTAGGTCATATGGGTTTTTTGCTTGCCTAAAAGAAAAATTAACCTTAAACATGACTTTTCTTAAGAGAAATACACTAAATTGTTCTTCAGGTTTCTCTTTATAACTGTGAAGTGTGCCTCATGCTTGTAATCCCAGGACTTTGAGAGATCAAGGTGGAAGGATTCTTTGGGGCTAGGGGTTCAAGAGCAGCCTGGACAACATAGTGAGACTGTGTTTCTGAAATATTTTAAAAAATTAACCAGGCATAGTGGTACATGCCTATATCCTCAGGTACGTGGGAGGTGGAGGCAGGAGGATGGCTTGAGCCCAGGAGTTTAGGTTCCAGTGAGCTGTGATGACACCACTGTACTCTAGCCCAGGAGCCAGAGAGAGACCCTGCCTCAAAAAAACAAACAAATGAAAATAAAAATAAGATTGTGGAACCAAAAGCCGGTAGGGACAGTAGTGAAAGTAGATAGTATAAAAGAGAACAAACTTTAGAAAGAATTGAATCCTAAGTAATGTTTTAAACTGAGATAACTATTAATTAAGAAATTGAATCTAGGGTGGCACCTGTGGCTCAAGGAATAGAGCACTGGCCCCATATACTGGAGGTGGCAGGTTCAAACCCAGCCTCAACCAAAAGCTGAAAAAAAAAAAAGAAAAGAAACTGAATCTTTGTATTTCGGTACAGGCAGCCCAAAAGCCAAGAGTGTGCCTTAGCCTTGAAGCAGACAATGTCTGTCATTATCCATCCAGGGCTACCTGTGGCAGGAATCCCCTGCATGGCCATCAGCCCCTCTGCACAGGCCAGATGTTGCCAAGCAACAGCTACCCAAGGGTCAGCCCTTTACCCGGGCAGGAAGGCCACACCTATAAGGAGGCCTAGGGAGGCCATGGTTTGCACGAGTAGAGAACTTTGTCAGAGGGGAAAACTGTCTAGCAGGGGACATGTCTTGCTATTGCTGGAGGAGGCGAATGGCGTGTTTTATCATGTCAGGGGGAAAATACTAATCCATCTGTCTGATGAAGTGGCATTGGCTGGTGGCGATATTTAGCAGTTGGGCTGCAGGGAGCAGCTTAGTCCAAATATAGACTGTTTAGCTGACCTTCTTAGCTCAGATTAGAGGGAAACGCCAATAAGGTAGCAGATATGGGTTAGCCCTTCATGAGCTAGTCAACTTTGCTGAGAAAATGCCTATTCCACAACCACCAGCTGTACTCTCTACACCAGCAGGCACCACAGCTCACAGGGAAAAGCAAGGGCAGTGCTCTCAGGAGCCCCCACATCATCCCCTTGTCACGCCCCAAGCTCATCTTGTGCTTGCCATCCCCTTACCATGACACCGGCCATTCTTCCACCTTGGAAGTTCTCTCCAATTCCTTCAACTGTTAAAATCCTATTCAATTACCCTCTCCTGCAAAGCCTTCTCAAAGACCTCAGCTGAGAGTGTTGAACCCTTCCCTTTGAGCCTATTTGATGTCTTTTCAGTGGTGCGTCAGACACCCCAGACATAAACTTTTTTGTAGACATGTGCTCTCTCTGCCGAACGCCACATGCTCTGGGATTTATAATGTTCTGTGTCCGGTCTGCAGTCCAGTGCCATCCTTGCAGCAGCCCTCACTCATGGGTCTTGCTCGCAGTGTTTCTTGTTGGCAGGTCCATAGCGCCATCTCCATATGAAGGATGTGTGTGGAGAAGAGCTAGAGAGAGATGATAGAGCTACAGAAAGAGACCGAGGAGATAGAGGTTTGTTATGAGGAACTGGCTTGCTTGATGAAGGAGGCTGAGCCATCCCATGTTCTGCCATCTGCAAGCTGGAGACCCAGGAGAACTGGGAATATAATTCAGACTGAGTCCGAAGGCCTGAGAGCCTAGGGAGGTGATGGTGCAAATCCCAGCCCAAGGGCAAGAGAAGATGAGCTGGAAAAGGGGGTACATTACTGCTTCCCCCACCTTCTGTTCCATTCAGGGCTGGAGGTTGTCTGTCCACACTAGGGAGGGCCACCTGCCTTAGCCCACCACTGACAGTGCTCACCTCATCCAGAAACACCCTCACAGACACACAGAACCAGTGTTTCATGTGGACACTCAAGTTAGCACATAAAATTAACCATCACGAGTACTTAGAAACAGTAGTATTTATGGCAATGATTCGTCAGCCTGCAGCTATTAAGAGTTGTGTGCCAAGATCAGACGGCCTGCCAGAGCTCAGGTGCTGAGAAGAGATATGAAATGATACAAAGAGCTCCTGACCTTGAAAAGTTTCTGCGTTAGTAGAGAGAACACGTAAACCACCTGGAACGGTACAGAATACGCTGTGTGGCTGGGCCGCATTGTCTGAATGCGCTGTGTGGCTGGGCCGCAATGCCTGGCTTTGTGGATGATTTACACGACTCCCCGTGAGAGAATGTTACAGATGAAGGAAGTTTACACGCCAGGTACACAAGCTTGCCATTGACCACTTTTTTAGGTTTTGGTCTTTTTCAAAGGTTTTATAATTTCCTTGGCCCTTAAACAGAAGTTATTGAATATAAATTAACTTCTTCCCTAGAGCCTTCAAAATTTCCAGGGGGAAAAAAACATTTCTCACTCAGAGCAGCCAGCATGAACTAGACCATCAGCACAGCTGAGTAACTTGAGTGCTGGGTGAACAGCTGAACATAAAGCATCTTGAGTAACGTGTTGGCATCAGACTGCAGCGAGATCTCAGATGAAAACGTAAAAGGCATGTTGACAGACTGCAGGTGAGCTTGCTGATGTCTGGTGGCAGAACCAACATGAACAGGACGAGGCAAGGGACTGAACTTGACAAAAGGAAGTTTGATAAGGGTAAAGGAGAGTAGCTCATGTAAAAAGACCCTTGGCTTCTACATGCAGGCTCAGTCTGAGTCATCTATCAGTCCAGTGTGGCTGCCAAAATTCCCAGCGTTTACCATATGCCAGGCACCAGGGGAGTCATTTCCATGCATTGTATCATTTAATCCTCTGTGAAGCAGCTGTCATTTTTATTTTCATTTTACAGAGGAGGAAACTGAAGTTCAGAGAGGTTAAGTAACTTACCCAAGGTAACACAGGACTTGACTCTAGGATTGTGTAATTCTAGAACTTGAGCTCTTAACCCCGGGGCAGCTCTTAACCCCTGGTCACAATCTTCTGTTGAATTAATAAACAATGTGTCCAGAGCATCTATTTCTGGATAAAGAGCTCACTCAGAGGTATATGGCCATCAGGATGCCAAAAATCAGAAACCAAAGTCACATGAGGAATGGAGAGAAGACGTAAGGGGGACATGATTTCTCACTCGACATACCAGGCCCAAAGGGCCACACCAGAACTAAAGAGTCACAGCCCACACGGAGCGCCCCAGTGAGGGTCAGGGGAAACTCTGAGATAGATTGCCACACAGGGTCCTGGCATTCCTACCCCTGGAAGTTTGAGGGCCACACCAGGGACGCTGAAAGTTTACTTCAAGCCTTGGGAGATGGGTTGGACCCTGAAGTTCCTCTGGTGTTAAGACTCCATGATCTTGTAAGCATCCAGCAGTTACTCCCCGCTGCGGCTCACAGAGCTGGGCACTGTGTGTTAGGTATGTGTCTATGTTTGAGTTATTATTTTGGTTACATTGTGACACTTGCTACTGTCATTATATCTGCCTCTCAAGTCCTCCCAGCCCCTTCTACTGCCTTGCTCCTGATGTTAATAGCCTGGGCACAATCCCTGTGTCAGTCTAGTTAGCTGAGATGTATTGTCGGCATGACATAGAGGGGGGTGCCTGGGGGCTCTTAGGAGCAGTGGTTTGAGTGCTGGGGCTCGGGAATGAGTGAGAGTGCTGCCAGGGTCAGGAGCGACTTCCGGTGGTGGTCACATGCGCAGTCTCCACGCCATCGCACACACGCCCACACTCAGCCCCCTCCAGCCGTCTCTGTGGCCTGCCCTGCAGCCTCCAGTCCAATTTCATGCAGGTTCTAGCTCCCACCAGGCTAAGAGGAGAGTAAAGGCAGCTCTTGCTGGGATAACAAACTGGGCTCTGCAGCTGAGTGACCTGAGTGAGGCTGGAGCCTGATGTCATGAATCTGCCTCCCTGCTGGCTCCTGATCTTTCTGACTTGCTGGGGTCCTGCCCCCTGCCTCAACCCTGTCTTCCTCTATTTGTTTAAACCAAGGGACATTTTGTGTGCTGCTCTCTGCTCTGTCTTTCCAGCCTCTGCTCACCAGGAGGTTGATCCCCCTCCTGCACACAGGCCTGTGGGGATGTGGGCTGAGCCTCAGGCAGGCCACCTGCCTGTCCCAGACTGCCCATCACCCTCAGTCACCCAGGGACAGCCCAGGCTGAGCTCCACAGCCAACCAAGGAGGAATCTACAGGCCTGGCAGCCTCCTGAAACCAAGCTTGTGTCTCAGAGCGGAGATGCATCATCTGACCTGCAGCCCCTGCCCCTGCTCAGAACCCAGGCCTCCCCTCCACCCCCCGCCTTCATCTTCATATAGTCCCAAAGAAGAAATCAGGGTGTGGGGCAGGGGTATGAATCAGTTTCCAGCCAGGCAGGAACTGGGCCATGTCTGCTTTCAACTTCCCAGGGGAAGGTTTGCAAAGACATTTTTTAAAGCAATAAAACCTTCTCCTTAAACCAAATCTTAAAAGACTCAATATATAAAGCAGATGGAAGGGCACTCCCTACTCAGTTTGGGAATGGGGCCAGACCTCTGGTACTTGGGCCCTTCCCTTCAGAGCCTCTCTTCCCACCATAGCCCCTGTAGTTTTCTGAGGCAGAAGGTGTGGTTTGAAAATCTCTGTCCCCAGGAATGCAAATTAGGTGTTGAGAAGGGCGTCTGAGCCCAGACAGGGGACCTACCCTGCAGAAACAGCATTGCTGCCCAGAGAAAGGGCAGAGGCAGACACCACTGGCTTGGGGAGCCCTGCTTGTGCTAACTAGGATGGGGTATCGTGGGGCTTAGCTCAGCACTGAGGGGAGCCAGCCCCAGGGCCCACACCTGTGGTCTGTAGGATTTCACTGCAAAATGGTTCTGTGGACATAAGAGCCTCAAATTTGGTCCATTGCCAGAGACCACCACTAGTCTCCCACCATAGGAAGAGACCCATGCCCAGCTGCTTTGCAGAAAGCTGGTCTGTGCAGCCAGCAGCAGGGCATGATTGGCTGCATCTCTGAGGGGACCAACCACCTAGTGCCACCAAATGCCCATGTCGAGAGAGAACATACACATCCTGCCAGTCTTTGGATCAGAGCAGGGAGCGGGATCTCCTCTGCCACCATCTCAAACCAGAAGAGGGGCAATGCTGAAAGGGTCGGGATCCAAGTTTGGAGCAGAGGAGAGGTGAGTTTAAATCCAGGTTCGTCCCTAATGTTGACCAAAAGTGGAATAATGAGCACTAGAACTTAGAGAAATCATAGTTAGATTTATTCTAAGCCGAGTTTGAGGACTTATGCCCGCAGACGCAGTGTAGATGAGAAGGGGTCCCGAAGTGAGACACATCTTCTAAGTGGATCTGTGGGGCACAGCAGGTGGGAGGAGCTGGTGGAGAAGCAGCAGGTCCATTCTTGTGATCCTGAGTGGCGCTCAGGGGCTCACACAAGAGACAAGGAAAATACACCTTGGGGCAGGTGGAAGGTGGGTCATCATAGGGTCCTGATGGAGGGGCTGATTCCATCCTGTCCATGTTCTGCATCTGACAAGCAGGTTTATAACCAGGATCTACCAGTGAAATGGTAACAAATCCAGTTACTCAGGCAGCAAGAGGTCGGGGTTCGTTGCTAGGCCTGGGTTCAACCCTTGTGCCCCACTGCAGTCTTCGTGCGTCACTGCTAAATTTTTCTCTTGAATTTTCCTTTTTCTGACACTGACTAGTCTTGAGCAGGTCATATAACCTCTCCTAACTGCCATTGACTCATCTGCAAAATGAGAGTAACAGAAAAACCCACCTTTCTGTTATTCTGGGGATTTGTGGGATTTTAGACTGTTCCTAGTAGGGAAGTGCCTGTCCAGGGCCTGGTGTAGAGGCAGGGATGAGCCCACGATTGGTCCTTCTCCATTTCCCCTCGGTGGGGACACCCCGGGAAGGAGGATCATGCATGCTTAGTGAGGAAAAGTGTGAGCTGAGGTTAACGCCAGACTTCCCTTCTCCTCAAGCTTCTAGAACAGCCACAAGCTCCCCCTCACTTTTTAAAAACTTTAATTAAAACAAAAATACTAGAGAGCAATAAATAATTCTATGTCCAGAGAAAGTAATGTTCTTTAATGCTCACCTCTAACGGACACCCCCTGCAATTAATTCCCTAACGGGGGACCAGTTTCTATCCTTGCTGCCCAGTTGAGGCCAGGTCAGAAGCTCTTTTGATGCCGTCACCCTTCACTCAAGAAAACTCAGTGGCGTCTTGGTCTTTTAAGTCAGTCTTGTTCCTTCTTATGTCGTTTCTTTTCTCTGGGTCCCTTCACAGGCCTCGCTGATCCCAACCCTCGCGTTCAGCCTGAACCTTTAATGTCTTTTTATCTCTTTAATGATAATAACATTTATTGAGTACATCGGATGCACCCAGTACCATCCTGAGAGCCCCCTGCATTATCTTACCTGGGGCCCACGTCACAGCAGATCACCTGAGCCATGTGGCATCATCACTATTGCCAGTTAACAAGTTGAAGTGACAGAGCTACGGAGATTCATTAGCTTATCCAGCCGCAAACAATCTCATGTGTGGGGGACCCTGACTCGGGACCAGATCATCTGAACCCCAGAGCCCAGGCTTGTCACTGCTGTCCTCTGTTAAACCTTTCCATGGTGACCTCCTTTTGAGCCCTCCTCATCTAGGACACAGTCCAGAAACACCTCTGTTCTCCAAGTTTGGTGATTCGGCCTACTGAGGAAAACCACTGAGCCAAAAAGCAGAAAAAGTGATCAAACTACCAGCACAAATGTCACAAAATCCGTGCACTTCACTCCTGGGAGAAGGGCCCGTTTGGCATCTAATTTCTTTTTTCAAATAACTCAAACAAGCTTCATGTGTCTGGTTTCCGTACTTACAGAGTATTAGTCTGGGAAATTAGAAAGTGAGGAAAGGAAAGCTCCCGGCAAGGAGGCTCACAACAGGAAGCTGCAACAGCCTCAGAATGAGACAGAAAAACTTTAAAATGCAGACCGGGGGACCAAAGAAAGGTCAGCAGCTGGGACAGCTAGCTGAGTGCAAAAGCCATGAGGGGGCATCTGGGCAGAGGCTGTGCTGGGAGATGGGGCACAGTTCTGACAAGAGGCAGGAGAGTGCATGGGTTCTGGTAACTAAGGTAGGAAGTATATAACACATTCTAGAAATGATTTCAATAGTCCTCAAGAATCCTGAAACTCTGGTAGTCCCCGAGGGGTTCTGCACAACAGAAGATGTTGTGTTTCCAAGGTGTTCCTGTAAAAGAAAAATCAATGGGCTAGAAAGCTAACAAACACCAGCCGTGAGTGGGATTTGACTTTATAAAAATAAAAAGCAGCCCTGTGGCTTTGCTGTGTGCCTGGGCCCACTTGTGTGCTACTGGTTCTCCAACCAGGCCAGCCTTTGTCTGGAGCATTTAGCAACAGGAAGAGTCACCAGAGTTCTGGCCACCAAAGGTGGTTTGCGTGTGTCGTTTAATCTTAGCAACAACCTTACAAGGTGAGGGACTCACATAACCCTCTTCTTTTTTTTTTTAATGAGAAAATGAAGCCCAGAGAAGTTGAATAACTTGTCTAGAGTCACACAACTGAGTCCTGGCTAACTCCAGAGTCCTCACTCTTCCCCACTTGACTATGCTACCTCTGTAATCACAGACTCCATCCTGAGCCCCAGCTGTGTCTCTCAAGCATATGGCACCATTTGCAAGGGGGCAGGAAGGTGTGTGAGTAGACCTAAGCCTGCCCAACACCCAGGGAGGAAACAGTGCAGAGCCACTATCCCACTGAGCTTGGGCCTGGGGCTTCCTTGGCCCAGGGAAGCCTTGGTCTTTAGTGCCAGTGTCAGGACTGTAAGCATGAATGAAGATGAGAAATGAGTGCCAACCCGTGCTATCTGCAAGACCAAGAAAATGCTCCTGGAGCTGAATCAGATGATGGTGGCACGTTGTGTAGTAAGCTCTAGATTAGATGGGCCTGGACTGGTATCCTGCCTCTGCCCCACAGTGACCTTGGGAATGTTCCTTAGTCTCTCTGAGTTTCCTCATCTGTAAAGTGAGACACTAATAGTACCTGCCTTGTAAGACCATTGTGGAGCTCAAATGAGGAAATGAATGGAAAGTGTGAAATGCCTGGCTCAGGCAGGGCTCTGTCCACCTGCTGGTTGCTTTGAGCAGCAACCTAGGGAAAGTAGCCCACTGTCGTCTAGACACTGAGCCTCCTAAAAGGCCAGTACAGACAAACTGGTGTTCTAGAAAAGCATGTGCCAAAGAGGCTGAAAACTGACATGTTGTCAGGGATTCTCCTGGGAAAGTGACCCTGGTAGCAGACTCTGCTCAGAGGCCTGTGTGTCATGGGGCCAGTGGAGGGACTGTCAGCAGGAACTTCCATGTCTTGTGTCTTCTGTGGGTTTCCCTCTGCAGTGGACAGAGGAAAATAAAGTCCCAGTTGTTCCCCAGAGTTACCTCCTTATAGTCTGGGAAGGTAAGAAGCCTGAGAAGATTGGAGACCCCAAGCTCAGCCGTGAAGCAGGGTAACCAGAAGCAGAGGGCATGGTCCAGAGAGCAGGTGTCCCTCCTCCTCCAGAAACATCATCAACCAGATACACTGAAATTTCTATGGGGCAAAAGAGAGAAGGGGGAAATGGAACAGGCTGCCTTTATTTTGGTTTCCATGTTAGCAAAGTGTTACATGCACAAAGTTTAACAACCGAATACTGCAATACTGCAAAGCCTACAGTGGAAACCTGCACGGCCCCTCCCTCCACCGAGTCCCACCCCTCCCTCAGTCCATAGCTCTTTGCTGTTTCTTCTGGCATGAAGTTCCATATTCTTACAGTTTTTGTTTTGTTTTGAGACATTTGTTTGTCGCCTGTCACTGGGCTAGGTTACAGTAGTGTCATCATAGTTCACTGCAACCTCAAACTCCTGGACTCAAGTGATCCTCCTGCCTCAGATTCCCAACTTTAGCCGGCTATTTTTTTTTCTTTACCTTTTGTAGAGATGAGGGGGGCATTCTCATTCTTGCTCAGGCTGGTCTTGAACTCCTGACCTCAAGCAGTTCTCCCACTTCAGTCTCCCAGAGTACTAGGACTATAGGAGCCACCACGCCTGGCCTCCTATATGATATTCTTATATCAGTTCTTGAGTTCTCAGTTTTAGATGCCATCAGTTGATTTCCTGTTACAGCAGATGAAGGTATCGTTCCTCTTCGGTTCCCTGCTATCCTCCCTCCATCCGCTCAATATAGTTTGATCACAATTTTTATTAATTCCATAATCAGAGTTTAACGCTAGTATAATTATGTAAATACTATTAATTTAAATGCCATGTATTTTACTGTATTTAAATTTCCTGTGTTCAATTTTTGTTTTTTTCAGAATTTAAGATGTCCTTATTTTATCACTTTAAAATAGCTTTTCAGGGTGGCGCTCCTAGCTCAATCAGCAGGGTGCCGGCCACATATGCCCAGGCTGGCCGGTTCCAACCCGGCCTGGGCCAGCTTAAACAACATTGACAACAACTGCAACAAAAAAATAGCCGGGCATTATGGCGGGCGCCTGTAGTCCCAGCTACTTGGTAGGCTGAGGCAAGAGAATCGCTTAAGCCCAAGTATTTGAGGTTGCTGTGAGCTGTGATACTATAGCACTCTACAGAGGGTGACATAGTCAGACTCTGTCTCAAAAAAAAAAATAGTTTTTCAATTCAAAGTTAAACTTTTCTGTATTTTTTCCTCTCCATTTCTGTCGTGGTTCCTCCAGTTGGCAGTAATTCTCATGTGTATGATGAATATTTATTGAGCATCTACTTTTGCTACAATACTAACATTACTACTACATAGTATTATTCTACTAGGTGTTAAGAAATACAGAAGGGAAACATGAACAACCTAACATTTAGTTGAGAGGCAATTCAATCATTGCCTCAACTGCTCTGTGGTAGGTGGAATTAATAGTGCCCACAGGGAATGTTCTGGAATCAGAGCCACAAGTGTTTCCTGGAGGGCACCAGGCCTGAACTGGGCTTTGAAATGTGGTGGGAATATACAGGCAGAGTTGGAAAAAGAGAACATTCCAAGTGAGGGAATCCAGAGGAGGATTTGGTCCATGCCGCTCAAATATATGAAATATCTTTTAAGCCTCTCTCTCAATTTCCTCATTATTAAAAAGTAGAAAGTTTATAACTGGTGCTGTGGTTATGGAAAAGAAAATCCCTACTCTTAGAAAATATATGTTGACGTATCTAGGAGTAAAGAACCAAAATGTGTGTAACTTACCCTGAAATGGTTCAGAAAAAATGTCGACAGATAGTGTATGGGGATTCCCTGTGCTACTTGCATTTGGGGAGTTCTCTGGAACTTTGAAATTATTAGAATTATTTATATTAAAAAATGTTTAAGGATTTAAGTTATAAAAATATCTTCAAGAATTCTATCATAAGAAAATAACCACATTTATATAAAGATCATGATTTATGCAAAAAAATACTCTTTGCTTTATTTGTAGTAGCAAAAAGGAAAAAAGGAGACAAACTAAACAGTCAATAATAGGCAAGTGGCTGAACATAGTTGATGGTACATCATGTTGCCATTAAAATTAATATGACACAGAATGGTACATTATGCTGCCATTAAAATGAATTTTTCCAGTAATTTAAGCCTCATAAGATAATGATCAGGGTATGATATGAAATGGGAAAAAGGCAAGCTATAGAACCATATGCATTATATAAACTCACTTATGTGTCTAGATAGAAATGTTAAAAAAGGAATTGAAAGAAATATGCCAAAGAATTAATAGTGGTAGGATTAGGAGTAATTTCATCTTCAAATTTTCTATGTTTTTAAGTTTTCCGGCTCGGTGCCTATAGCTTAACCGGCTAAGGCGCCAGCCACGTACACCTAAGGTGGCAGGTTCGAATCCCCAGCCCAGACCGCCAAACAACAATGACGGCTGCAACCAAAAAATAGCCGGGCATTGTGGCGGGCACCTGTGGTCCCAGCTACTTGGGAGGCGGAGGCAGGAGACTCGCTTGAGCCTAGGAGTTGGAGGTTGCTGTGAGCTGTAATGCCACGGCACTCTACCCAGGGGGACAGCCTGAGGCTCTGTCTCAAAAAAAAAAAAGTTTTCCATACTG